>PVIJ01002262.1:0-114564 GCA_004024925.1 Scalopus aquaticus
GGGGAGGATAAGGGCATAAAATGGAATAGAAAAGAACACAAGGGACCATGGAGATGGATCACGGGTGAATTGGTGGTGGGCTACCCAAGGGGAATACAAAATGTAAAAGGCATAAATAACAATAAAAAATATATACATATTTGGTCAAACAGCAGTTTAGGTGTTGCTGTGAAGGTATTTTTAAATGAAATTGACATTTAAATCAGTAGCCCTTGAATAAGGCAGATTACCCTCCATAATGCAGTCAGGTCTCATCCAGTAAGTTACAGATCTTAAGCCACAAAGACTGAGGTCCCCTAAAAGAAAGGGATTTCTGCCTCCGGGATGCCTTCGGACGTAAGCTGTAACATCAGTTTCTCTCTGGGTCTCCAGCCTGCAGGAGAGTTTTAACTTGCCAGTCTCTACACAATCACATGAGCTAATCCCTTAAAATACATCTACTGTTAAATAAACACACACACACACACACACACACACACACACATCCTATTGATACTGTTTCTCTGGAGAAACCTGACAAAATTATTTAGTAATAAAATATATCTCAGCTTAGTTTCAGTTTGCAATTTTCTGATTACTAGCAAAGTTCAATCATTTCTTGGCCGTTTGGTTAAGATCAAATGTACTAACGAAGTTCAATGTTCTCTATATAAGTTTCTTTTTTACCATTTTCATTTCTTCTTCTGTGTCCATTTTTCTAATTGGGATTTTGACTTTTCTTGTAGGAGCACTTTATATATTTGCATATTGATTATTCTTTCTTTTGTAAGTTGCAAGTATTTCTCACATCTGCCCTCTCATTGACTGATGTGGTAACTTTGTTGCCTCTGAGCTTAGAGGTGCTCCAGAGTCCATAAGGAAGGGTGACCATCACCTTTCTATCCATTCACATCCAACTCTGTGTGGAGCTGAAGTTTTCTCTACACTGCTTTCCCCGTTGTTTGATTACATCTATTTGCTATCTTTTAACAAATCTACATTGCTTCTGTGCATACATTCTTTTTTATATACATTTTCTGCCATCACAAGATAGAGGCTGAACAAGGAGGTAAATGTGGGTGCTCAATTGACCATACTGAACCAAACACTCAGGAAATCACTTAACAATGAAAGCACGATGAGGGTTAGCAGAGTATCTAGGACCCAGTTGGTTATATATTTTTTAAACCTTTTCAAATGTAATAATAGAACTCAAAACCATATAATTTCCCCTAACTTCCCATGAAGAACAGCGACATGCTCATTTAAAAGTTCCAGTAAGTACCTAATAAGTGGGATTTGTACAAAGGGGAACTACAGGAATATGCTTTAGAAAATCTGAAAGTTTACCATGGTGAAGTGGTGATACAATCACTGCAGGGAGTTAAAATAACATACAGTTATGCATACAATTAGGCTAATTTTTTATATAATGTTCATTCGTGGTTTTCATGAAACAGAAAGAGCTACATTTGATTAAGAAAACACTGCTTTTTAAAGTATATATAATTTACAAACAAGAATTATATATTAACTCAGAGACACTTCTTCTCTGAATATCTTAATGTAGAAAAATTGCAAAAATTACTCACAGATACTGAGAGACAAACAGTGGTTTCCAAATACTGCCAACATGGGGAAAATAGCATTTATGGATGAGTAAATATAGGTATAAGATTTGCCTCTTAAGTTGGAAATAGAGACCAATTCCACTTCCTCCATCTCCAAACAAATCTACTGCATAGAAGAATTCTAACATGGCTGCTATATCTGCCTGTCTCCCATGCCAACCCCACTAGTTCTTGTCAATTCTTCTTTGGAAAAAGTTTGAGCCAAGGGGTAAAGAGGTGGGAAACTGCCAAGCATTTGCCCCTGCCCTCCTCTGACCAAGCGATAAACCCAAGATCCAGGTATGTTGAGGCATGGTCACACAATATGCAATGCAAAATGAAAACGCACTGATATGAGGTTATATACAAAAGTGAATTGCTTTCCTACATACCAACTATGAACAAATGTAATTTGAAATTGAAAGCATAGTATTATTTTGCATTAGTATCCAAAAAAAGGAAATACTTAGTTATAAATCTAACAAAATATATGTAAGATTTATATGAGAAAAACCACAAAACTTTGAAGAATGAAATCAAAGAACTAAATAAATTCCATCTCCATGAATAGAAAGACTCAATATTGTCATGATGTCTGTTCTTCCCACATTAATCTATACATTCAGTGTAATACCATTCAAAATTCCAGCAAGTTATTCCGTGTATATTAACAAACTGATTTGAAATGTTATATGGTGAGACAAAAAACCCAGAATTGACATCATAATATTAAAGGAGAAAAACAAAATTGGAGGACTGACACTACCTAATTTCAGGACTTAATATAAAACGACAATAATCAAGACCGTATGGTAGTGTTGAAAGAACAAATAGATCAATGGAACAGAAATATATAAATATAAGCAACTGATCTTTGACATAGTGGACAAAGGCAATATAGAACATAGGTAGTCTTTTCAAGCTAAAACAGCCGGACACCATCATACAAAAAAATTAATCTAGACACAGATACCTTACAGCCTTCACAAAAATTAATTCAAAATACATCACAGATCTAAATGTAAAACACAAAATTATAAAATTCCTAGAAGACCTTAGGAGAAAAACTAGGGAATCTTGGATGTGGCAATGACATTCTAGATATAACACCAAAAGAATGATCCATAATAATTGATAAGACTTTATTAAAATTATAAACTTCTGATCAGCAAAAGACAGTGCCAAGAAAATAAGAAGACAAGCCACAGACTGGGTAAAAATATTTTCCAAAGACACATCTGATATAGGAATATTATCCTAACTATAGGAAGAACACTTAAAACTCAACAGTAAGAAAACAACCCAATTAACAAATGAACAAAGACCTTGACACCTCACAATAAAAGATACACAGCTGAAAAAAAACCATAGGAAAAGTCGTTCCACTATATATCATCAGAAAAGGCAACTTAATATAGCAATGAAATACCAGTACACCTCTATTAGAACAGCCAAAATCTGGGTCCTGACAACATAAATGATGGCCAAGTAACTCTCATACCTTACTGGTAGGAATATAAAATAGTACAGACACTCCAGAAAACAGTTTGTTGTATGTATAAAACTAAACATACTCTTACCATATGATCCAGTAATCATGCTCTTTGGTACTAAAAACATATTTACACAAAAACCTGTACCTGGATGTTACAACTTGGAAGCAACCAAGATATCCTTTAGTAGGCAGTGGATAAATAACACATTCAGACAGTAGAATATTATTCAGTGTGAAAAAGAAATGAGCTATCAAACCATAAAAAAAGACAGTGAAGAACCTAAAATATATATTAGTAAGTAAAAGAAGCCTACTGGAAAAATTACATGCTGCATCTGAAAACCCAAAGGAGAGTTTTAAACTTTTTTTCTGAAAAACAAAGTTCCAATCTGAAAACCCAAAGGATAGTTTTAAACTTTTTTTCTCAAAGTATAACAAACATAGAAAAGTGCACAGATTGTAAGGCTATAACTCAATGGCTTGTCACAACTTGAACACACCCATGCAACAACTGTGTGACTCAAGAAATAGAGCATTGTCAGCACTTAGGCACTCCCTTCATGCCCAATCACTCCCAACCTTCCTCCCATATGGAATCACTATCCTGACTTCAGACACCATAGATAAGGCCTACCTGTTTCAGTTTAATATAAATAAAAATATGTATATTCCTGTGTTTGGCGTCTTCCAGTGGTTTTATTTGTGAGAGTCACCAATGTTACTTTGGGAACAGGGACAAAGGAAGGTATTACCATTAGAATATGCAGGGCCTTGGATGCCATCCTAAAGACTTGAGTTTTTATTTCAAGCCAGATGGAAAGCCAGGATGGGTTTTGAGCAGAGATGTAACCCACTGACTTAAGTTTCTAAGTGATCTTTCTGGCTGCATTGTTAAGAACAGCCAGTAGGGGCACCCCGGTGAATGCAGGGAGGCTAGTGAGACTTCTACAATAACCCACAGCAGAGTGATGAGAGTGCAGGGGCTTGGAACCGCCAGGATGAAGAGAAAAGGTTGCTTCTAGATATATTTTGAAGGTAGAAACAAGTGGATTTACTGGGGAGGTTAGTGTGAGAGAGAGAAAAGACAATAATGACTGCAAACTTTTTGGCCTGAGCAAATAGAGAATAGAACTGTCATCCTCTAAAATGAGGAAGGCTGTAGAAGGAGAATACTTGGGTCAGAGTATCAAAAGCTTTATTTGAGACATGTCAAATTTGAGATACCCAACAGTCATCTAGATGGAAACATCACACAGACAGTTATATGAAGTTTAAGGGAGAAATCAGAGCAAAGATATCAACTTGAAAAGCTTCAGAATAGAGAAAGTATTTAAAGCCATCAATCCGAACAACTTAAGACTACCAAGGAAAGGAGAAGAAAAAGAGAAGATGACTGTGAGGCTGGCATTTGAGCTAAGGCCAAAGGGTGAATAGGATCTCATAAGTTGAAAAAAGGGAGAAGGATATGTGAATAATAATAGTAGTAGTTGACCAACTCTATATCTGTCTCTACACTAAGCCATTCATGTTCATTACATCAACTCCCACAACAACCATATGGAGTAAGAACTATTTGCTGTTCATTCTCATACTACAGATAAGAATATTAAGGCTTGGAAGAGTCAACATTTTTTCAGGGTCTGTATGCAGCAGAGCTGAACTCTGAGTCCAGACAATCAGATTCCTAAGTACCATTCCATGCCAACTATCCAAACTGTTACACTGTTCTCCTCTTCCCTGTCTCATGGACTTATCCTTTAAATGTCTCTTCCTCACTCCCTTCAAGGAATTGGGCTAAATTCTTCTTTCCAGCATTGGTTCCCTCAAAAATGAGTCTCTAATAAAGATTCATTTAGGTCAACTACACCTAGCCCTCTCTGGTGAATTCTTCCCCTTGAGGGTAAAGGATCCACTCTTTTTGGTTGGGGTCTACAACACGTGTGTGTGTCTGTGTGTGTGTGTGTGCGTGCGTGTGTGTGTGTGTGTGTGTATGTGTGTGTGTTGTATAATCTCTTCCCTCACCCTCACCCTCTGGTCTAGCAGACAAGAGTAAAGTTATCTGTATAGATTTAGAGTCAGAACAGGCTCTACCCTGTAGCTTATGCAGATATTTACTGCCTGCGGGTAAATCTAGCCTTTGTATCTACACTAGTGACCAAGAAGCCAAACAAAGAATATTTTTTTAACAATAGGTACCTCACATTTGCATCTCCAGCTATTCTTCAGTTATTTTTAGTCAGGGAAGTTATTAAACTCTAGCATTTATGTCAGGCTCTTTCCAGGTTCAAATCCTCACTTTTGATTCTTTGATAAACTTGCTTAATTTTGCTTGTCCTAATTTAAGTTGACATATGTATGCATATATATTAAGAAATACACATATATTCACATATATTTATATATGAAGAGATATCACGCACGCGCGCACACACACACACGCATACCTACATATCCTGTTTCTCTGGAGTCTCCTGAATGATACATGCACCCCGCTAGCTTATGAGGTTTGCTCAGAAGAATTAGCCTGAATTCTTCACCTGCAACCTGCAAGAGCAGTGACAGGAGCTGCCAGCTGCTTGGCTTGTTCTTTGAGTATCACTCTTCAGCAGATAGATGCTGTGTTAATGGGATGGCTGGATGCAGAGTTGCGAATCTGCATCATCATCATCTATGAAGTTTCTTTTCAAACTACTTGAAATCCTTTTACTGTGAGGTCTTAATGATCCTAAGGGACAGTTTGGAAACAGTCCATCTTAAGTGGTATCATTATAACATTCAAAATATTTTAAGGAGGAAATCTATCCTCACTTTCTATTATACAACTTGTGGATCTATTTATTACTGTTGATTGCTGTATAATTTGTTGTTAAAATTCCAAAGACCAAAATGGATAGATTAGGTTTGAGATGTACTTTAGGAATTTTCCAGAGGGTCCCAGAGCCTAATGTAAGTTCACAACTTCCCTTCTAAAAAGACATCATATCTCTTTTGGGTATGTCAACACCCTCCAATCAAAGATCATCAGAAACACACTGTAGTTAAACCGATAGAATTTATATCTCTTTGCACCAAAAGAGAATACAATCCATAGACATTCGTGGGGCATCTCAGTAAAAGAGAATGCTGGTAGTAGCCTGTTATAGGATTGGGGCTTTGGTTTAGTGATTTGGGGGAGAATTTAAGGAAGCAGAGATTTACTTAATGTCAGAAAGTTGCCTGAAAGTGTGGGAAGCTTTGTGATTGAGTAGCTCAATATATCTGATCTATAGGGAGCACAGACTAGAGCAGTACAAAGTAATAGTTGGGGAAAAAGCAGGAAAATATGTAATATTATAACTGCAGTCTCTGATCCTCAGGATCTAAAATATTAAGAGTCTGAGAAGAAGAGAGTTGCCTCCATACAGTGTAAAGGGAACCAAGGGGGTGACCTCCTCATCTCTAAGATAAACACATGCTAGGGCTTCCTTGTGGCCTAGGGGTTATCTACTGCTATTACCACTACCACCTGAGTTCAATCCCCGCCAGGGAGCTAACCCACATATGGCGCAGCAGACCTCTCCTGTCTCGCTGGCTCCTCCCCTCAGCAGTGTACTTCAGTAGATTCTCCTGGTCAGCTCCCATTCTGTCTCTGGTGACTCCTCTCACCACCACCACCCCCACACCTCTGGCCTACACCCCATTTCTTCTATACACACACACACACACACACACACACACACACACTAAGACAAAGGTGCCAGATGAGTATGTTGACGGTGCAACTGGGGTATCCTGCTGGAACACACACAAGAAAATGGTTGCCAGTAAAGCTCCACCATTTTTTCAAATAGTTTTATTATGTCACTGTTACTTGAGACTGTCACCCCGCAGAAACGTAAGTCCTACAGATAAATATCCAATATCGTCCTTCGTGGACATATTTTTATACCCCAAGGTGTTCAGCTCCATAAAGATGCCCCTGAATGCTCATATATTTTGACAACTGTAAGTAAGACAATGTGGCTATTGTGCAGTTTCATGTGTACAGCATGTGTTACACCAGTGAGGTAAGAACAAAGAGAAAGGAGAAAGGTAGGAAAAAAATATAAAGGGAGTGGGTGAAAAGATTGCAAATAGAAAGTGTCTCTTCCCTCTCACAGATAAGAGATGTGGGTGCTGTCAACCATAAGTCAGACTTGCACACATTAAGTGATAAAGTGGAGGGAAGGGGAGAGGATAGGGTAGCGCCAGCAAGGCACAGGGCAAGTTCTCTATGGATCTGGGTAGACTGGGGAAGAGGGCAGAGGCTGGCAGGCCTCCTAGCTGATGAATCTTCACTCTCTCTGGGCTCTCTCTGGCACCTCATGGTCTCTCCCTCTCATAGCTGTTGTCTTTCCGCCGCTCTCTGCTACACCCTGTCCTCTGTGACGCTGCCCTTATATGTTCAGTCTCTCAGCTCAGGTGTGCCCGCTTACATATGCTCACACCATAGTCCAGGTGTCCGCCGTTAGGCATGCATACCCCAAGTCTACACTTCCAAGTTCTTCCGCATTCAAGGCTACAGGTCAACTGCGCAAAAGCCTGAGTGAGAGAAGAGGAGATGGAAAGGGGAAGAGTGGGCAGGGGAGGGGGACTGTCTTTCAGCTGCCATAGGGGCATTGAATTTCCTTCCTTTCAACCAGCCATAAATGTCTCACCCAGACTAATTTGCTTTCGAAGACGAAACTCTAAAAGGGCTATGTTTCTAATTTAGATGAGACTGTGACCTACTAACCTACTATAGACTCATCATCAAAGAAGGATCCTTTTTATTAGGTTTTATTGATTAAGCACTAATTTATTTAACTATATAATTTTGGGAGTACAACCTCATACCTACATATATGAAGATGATTCACTTACCCTTCACCGAAGATCCAGTGACACCCCTTCACTTCCCTCTGCTAACCTCTCCTCCTTCCCTCCTGTTACAGGGCAGGAAGATGGGCACCCCAGAACCCCCAAATCTGCCCACTCTAAATAGGTTCTGCCATCTGCTGCATCAAGACAAAACATATAAGATCTTTAATGGAAAGGATCTTGCCAAAGCAAGGCCCAAAAGCCTGTCTCAAGTCTAAAGCACCTTCCAGCAGGGACCCATAGAAAAGGGTCAGAAACAGTCAGATAAGTCTCAGAGGAAAAGACTAAAATCAAAATCAAGATAAAAGCTTCTATTGTTAACCTCCCCCATAGTCTCTCACCCACATTTGTTTCAACCAGTACAGGACCAAGAGGCAGGGCAGTTTCTTAACTTGTTTCTCTGCTCCATTTGCCTCCTCTGGGTCTCCTCTGGCTCTCCATCCTGCTTCCTTCCTGTTCTAGTCTCCTCTCCAGCTTCTTTTCTTCCCTGTTCAGCTTCACCCTCCCTTGGGTGGGGCAGGAAACCTGGAACCTCCCCTTTTCCTGGGGACCACATTGTTACACTCCCATTCCCTCTGGTAACCAATATATTAATTCAGAGTCTAAGAATTATTCTTGCTGTTATGCCAGTTTACATGCTTTGATTATTTATATTCCACAAATGAGTGAGACCATGTCTTTCATTGTTTGACTTACTTCTGCATAACATAATCACCTCAAGAACCATCCATTTTTCACAGCAGATACTATTTCAACTATTTTATCTATTTTTATAGCTGAGTAGTATCCTACTGAATATCTATACCACATTTTTTTGTTCACTTGTCTGTTGATGGACATTTAGATTGGTTCCATGACTTCTATGTTGTAAATCATGCTGCTATGAACACAGCAGCGCATAAATCCTTTTGTATTCATGTTTTTGTATTTTCTGGACAAACACCTAACAGTGGTATTGCTGGATCATATGGCATGTCCATTTTTATTTTTCAAGGACCCTCCATACCATTTCCACAGAGGTTGTACCCCAAATTACATTCCTACCAGCAGTTGATAAATGTTCCTTTTTCTCCACATCCTCAAAGAAGCATCTTTTAGAAATGCAACAGAGAAGGAACAAAGATTGAGCCTGTGGCTGTTGTCAGGAATGGCAAAGCTTCTCAGGAGCCCTGAGTTAGAAACGTCCCTCTTCAAAGTTAGGAGACATGAGAGGTCTCTGGGGTTGTTGTTAAAAGGATTCAGACTTCAGGGTGTTGAGGTAGACAGAGAAGTAAAAAGAACAGAGAAGACAAATTGTATCTTCGTGATTATTTTATTAGCCTGATAATGGTTTCACTCTCCTGGGGACTCTTCTTGTTACAAGATTCCCAAACTATAGTTAAGAAAAACCATTATCTCTCCTAGCTCTAGTTCACTGTAAATGACCTTGACTCAACTTCTTCATCTCTGAAAAGGGAGGGAAATAAAAACTGCTACACCTGGAGAATAGTATCAACAACTGATTAAGTGTAGGGAAAGCCTTGATTAATAAGTGCTTGCTAATAAAAAGCAAGTAGTCCTCACAAGAATTTGCTCAGCTTAATTAGGGAGGCAAGCTGTTCGAAGCACAATGCAAATGCATTAAAAACTTAAGGGATTTGACCCTATTTTTCACTGCCAATTTCACAGGTGTGGAGAGTAATAAAATCTACGTTCTAGTCAGCTCTGTTAAACTGATGTATTTACTCTCCAAAGTGATATTTTGAAAATTAAAATGTGTTTCCATCAATAATATGCCCTTTTAATAAATGTAGTCCTTTTCCATTCATTAGTTGAGTTTATAAACTACTTACTACAGACACAGTAGAATAGCCACTGACAGTACTGGCCTTTATTTTGCTGCATGGAATTAAATAGGTAATATAAAAATGCTTTTCCTCAGCAGAAAGTATTTCCCTAGTCATCCTTACCTGTCTGCTGTTCTGGTGAATGGTTCCCTCAACTAAAGCCTTCAAACATCAATTTGCTATTCCATGTTTTCTTCCTCATTTTTGGTGACAAACAACTAAATTCCCATAAAACTCCTTTCCTGATTTCAGCTTAAATTAAGAGACCACAGGAGCATTGTGTAGGGTTCAGTTTCTATGCCAAAGGCCTGGCCTTTCTGGCCCTAAGGACAGGCTTGTGGTAGTGAAGCCAGGTCACTGTTGTTGCCACCACTGCCTCAGATGACAAATTCCCACACACGGGCTTCCTCTGCCAACCAGCCAACTGCTTGGAGAAGCAGTAAGCACCAAGCTAGAATTACGGTGCAGTTACAACCCATCAAGTGACTGGCCAGTGGGAGAAAAAGTGGAGTTTGGAGTAGGGAGATCATTTCTCTTCTCTTTTTTCCCCCAGATGGATTATTTGGAGATTCTGAAAATGTCCTATGAAATCAAGCAATTAACTGTGCTTGTTAAGATGCTGAGATCCACTAAGTAACACACTGTTGGGGGGCAAAAAGACGTCTGCAACAAACTCCACAGATAGGTTTATGGACCCCACATCAGACCAAAGAGATCCAAGACACTAAGGGCTAATCCCTTAATGCCATCATTTTCGAAGAGAGGATTACTGGGAACTGAGGGGTGGAGTTAAGCAGTCAGGTTTGGTATATAACCAGACTTCTGGACCTTGGGGGTCTCTTGGCTTCTTGCCGTGCTACAGTGTGCCATTAGGGGTTTCCAGCTCTTGGGATCTGGTAGGACGTATTTGCAGATTTATCTCTCTCTCTTCTCTCTTTTGTCCCTGAGTTATTCATTTTTTTATTTCCCTTCCTTTTGAAAATAAACCTTTTATTAACCTTTTTGTGAGTGCCTGCAATTGATCTTATTATAAGTCCTTTTTAAGCACAAGGGTGAGAACCCACAGTCAGGCACCCCACTGTATATCAGGGTTGCCCTGTAACAACACCTCCTTGAATTCCCTTCTCTTTTTTCTTAAATCATGGTTAAAAAAATCCACATAACATAAAATTTACCACTTAGCTGTTCTTAAGGGTATATAGCACAGTAGTGTTAACCATATGCACATTGATGCAACAGATCTCTAAATTTTGTCTTCTTGCAAAACTGAAACTCTATATCCATTGAACAATAACTCCATTCTCCCACCCCCAACTCCTTCCCCTGGCCCACCATTCAATTTTCAAACAGTGGCTACTTTAGCTATCTCATGGAAGAATCATGTTGTGTTTGTGTTTTTGTGGCTAACTTATTTCACATAATGTGCTCAAGATTCATCCATGTTGTAGACACAGTAAGACAGGACTTCTTTCTATTGAAAGGCTGAAAAATACATGAGTTTCTTTATTATTCAACCATTAATGGACATTTAGTTTGTTTCCGCCGCTTGGATATTGTGAATATAGCTGCAGTGAACATGGCTATTCATGAGATTCTGTTTTCAGTTCATTTGAGCACACCTCCTTGTATATGAGCTGCCTCTTTTCCTGAATCACTGCCCCTTTTCACCTCACTCCTGGTTCCCGGGGTTTACCCAGTTGTGTGCTATTGAACACTCAATAGCTGGCTCTCTTAGTATAGTCTCAACATAAATGTGGGTTGATATTTTCACTTAAATTAATGAGTAAGATGAAAGTGAACTATAAAGACACATGTCTGAATTTTACTCATTCACCAATGAGTTGCATGAGCTACTTCTTTGTTGTGTTAGTACAACTCAAGAGACATTGTGGGATTGGTTCCAGACCTCCACAGTAAAGCAAATATTGCAATAAAAAGCAAGTCACACAAATTTTATTTCCCAGTACACACAAAAGTTATGTTTACACTATATTGTCTATTAAGTGAGGCAGTTTCTTCAAATAAGACAATAAAAATGTTTGTTGCATCTACTGATTCTTCCTATCATAAAGAGTTCTCTGTAACATGTGGTGCTATTTAACAGCATTTACCCAGAATAGGATTTCTCTAAAAATTGGGCTCAGTACCCTCAAACCCTGATGCTGATTTACCAACTAAGTTTATGTACTGTTTTAAATCCTTTGTTGTCATTTCAACCATGTTCACAAAATCCTTACCAGGGGCAGATTCGATCTCAAGAATCTACTTTCTTTGCTCATTCATAAGAAGCAACTATATCCATTCAAGTTTTACAATGAAATTGCTCTCATGATAAATTCAATCACATGACCAGGTCCCACTCTTAATTCTAATTTTCTTTCTATTTCCACCACTCTGCAGTTACTTCCTCCACTGAAGTCTTGAACTTCTCATAGTCATTCATGAGAGTTAGAATAAACTTAACTTCTAATAATGTCTAAATTTCTTACCCTCCCATGACTTCTAAATGTTCTTAATGGCATCTAGAATGGTGAAATTTTCCAGAAGATTGACTTCACCCAGATCTATCAGAGCACTGACTTTAACTTAAAGTCATCAGTTGCATTATCAAGAGAGCCAGCCTGTCCTTTGAAGCTTTGAAATCAGGCATTGACTTCTCTGTAGCTATGAAGTCCTGGATGACATCTTCTTCCAATCAAATACTATTTTGTCTACACTGAAAATCTGTTTAGTGTAGCCATCACTGATCTTAGCTAAACTTCTGAAAAATTTGCTTCTATATCAGCACTTTCTGGTTCACCTTGTACTTTTATGTTATGGTGATGGCTTCTTTCCTTAAACCTTCTGAACCTCTCGTAGCATCAAACTTTTCTTTGCAATTTCTTCACTTCTCTCAGCCTTCATTAAATTGAAGGGAATTAGGACTTTGCTCTGCATTAGGCTTAGGTTTAAGGGAATGTTGTAGCTGACTTAATCAATCCAGGACACTCAATTTTTCTACCTGTCACTAATAAGGCTGTTTCACTTTTTTATCATTTGTGTATATGCTAGAGTAGCACTTTTAGTTTCCTTCAAGAACTTTTTCTTTGCATTCACAGCTTGGCTAACTGGCCTAAGAGGCCTACTTTTCATGCTGTCTCAGTTTTCAATGTGCCTCCCTCACTAAGCTTAATCATTTCTAGCTTTTGATTTAAATTGAGAAATGGGTGACTGTTCCCGTCACTTGAATATTGAGAGACCACAGTGAGGTTTATTAATTGGCCTGATTTCAAAATTGTTGTGCTTTGGGGGATAGGAAGGCCCAAGAAGCAAGAGAGAGACTGGGAAGGGCTGGTTGATAGAGCAGTTGGAACACACACAACATTTATCCATTAAGTTCATCATCTTACATAGCTCTTGGTGCCCCCAATTACTACAGAAATATCAAAGACCACTGATCACAAACAATCATAACAGATATAATAATAATTAAAAAGTCTAAAACATTGTGAGAATAATCAAGATGTGACAGACACACAAAGTGAGCATATGCTATTGGGAAAATGGTGCCTATGGGTGTGCTCCTAGCAGAGTTGCCACAAACCTTCAACTTGTAAAAACCACCATATTTGCTAAGCACAATAAAGCAAAATGCAAGAAAATAAATCATGTCAGTATTAGATCACTTTCAAATGTAATAAGAATATTTCCATTTTATGTGGTGTTAACAAAATAGTGAATACAGACAAGACATGCTTTTAACTTAATGGGCATTGTTAAGCTTTTCTCCTCACTTTCTTAACTCTAGACAATCAGCAAGACAAGTCAAGCACTGTTACATAATTTGCCCATTTCTGTGATATAAGTATTTCCAGCATGGCTGATTTCATCATGTCACTGGGAATCAAGTAGAAAGGGGTGGGAAGTAACACACCACTATCTGGTTTTTCTACATGTAGATACAATAAATATAAGAAACCCTGAAAGTATAAATAACTTAAAAATACAGTGATATAATTAGTAATGAAGAGTTTTGGGTATTTATTATTTTGTTTTTAATATAACTTATTTAATTGGACATTTATGTGATTTAATTTTTAATGACAGTGTTTAACAGCAATCCCTGAAAAGTGAAAAAATCAGCTCTTGTGAGAGACTATATACCAGCTCCAGCACACCACTGGCTTCCATCCCAGACAAATTACACTGGTCAACAAATTTTTACAAAAGTCATGTTACTGAAATAAAATTAGTCATTTCCTATCAATTTGTATGTGCCCAACACAAATATGACAGTCAAATTCTAATTTTGGCTCTAGTTTTTTTGTAATCTGCAATAAATGGATGTTTACATCACAAAATGCATGCCAATAGTAATAGGTCTACAGTTAATACCTATAAAAAACCAAGTCACAGACTACTTCTTAGATTTCTTCGCTTGTCTCTTGTACAGCTGTTCAGGAGCATCTCTGGGGAGTGTCCAGCAGTAGACAGCCAGCATTGTAGTGGACCATTTTCTCTGTTATCTTTGTTCCATTGATGCGATATCTTGATGAAAACATTTGCCATGTTCATCACTAACCATACCACAGTTTTCAGAGAAGAAATTCAGATGGGAATGAAGGAAGTGAATCTCTAGAGAAATATTGCAGCCAAGCTTCTGATACTGCATCAGCATGTCTTCTACTAGTTCCTTGTGGTTTTCTGCCCTAACGTTCCCAAGAAAGTGTGTAGACACTAGCAAGAAGCATTCCATGCTTGTTTTGCATCACCCTGCAGCAAGTTGTTGAATGGTCATCTCAATGCAGACGGTATGTTTGGGTAGACTATTCTCGACTTCTTTTGCTTCATTATTCTGCCAGAAAGAGGAGGAACCAAGCAGAAGTAACAGTTTTTATATGGTTGCTTGGCTCTCTCCACACCATGGACACTGCAAACAGCATTGATGGTCTTTTGCCATTTTACCACTGTGAAAGCTGTGTTGCACATGTAGCACAGCATATATGTGGGGCCCAAGGCTTGTCTTGGTCACCAACCTTGCATCCAAAGTAAAGATAATAAGCCTTCTTCACTTGAGAAGTGATACTTTTCTTCTGGTTCACAAATGTCAGTTCCCCACAAATAGAGCAGTAATTGTCCACTCTATTAATGCACTTTCAAGGTAATACTGTTCTGTATTGTGCCTAAATGGATAAAATAATAACAGTTCTATGGAACAGTAGCTTAAACTGTCTCGCACAAAGTCTGAAATATTTTCAATGCTCAACCTTTCCGACAGGGCTTTATACAGTGCACTGCTGATGTCAGCTTACTTCAGCAGTTGCCTGGCAGTAGTATTGCATTGCATCAGAAAATGATGCAATCAACTCTGGATGATGTGTGCATGATGGTATTGTGCAATGTGATGCAATATTACATCATTCTAGACTGACTGAGGATGTTGTTGCAGTCCTACTGGATAAATTTACACGGCGAAACAAAATTATTTATATGAAATATCTTCAAAACAAGAGCTACTAAAAATTTTTCAGGGTTATATTCATGTTCAGCACCCCAAGATACTACAGATTAGGGCCTTTTTAAGTCAGTAACAATGGTGACCAGTATTATTAGGCTATTAGCTTTCCCTTCAGTTTCTGCTTTTTAGGAAATGTAGACCATGAGAATCACCCACAAAATAATTTGAAGTATATTACTGTTTCTAATCTTGTCTTTTCTTCCCTGTTGATCTTCTTTATAAAAGGGAAAAGAGGAAGAGGAAAGGAGGGAAGGGGGAAGGGAGGGCTTGAGGGAGGGAGAGAGGGATGGAGGAAATGACAGAGGATGGGAAAAGGGAGGGAGGAGGGAAGGACAGAGGAAGGGAGGATAGCACTCAATAGTAGTCCAAGGCCCTGGAGTCCCCCTTAGAGATCTGATTCTTCATTAAAGCCCCTGGAACCTTTATACCATGCCAGGACAGAGAAGGAATAAAGGGAAAAGCCCCCACACTGATGAGGTTCAGCTTCCCTCTTCTCATGCAGCAGTATTAGGTCTGACAAATGGGTTTGCTTTTATTTAAATTTACCTGGTTGCACCTTTGTTCTGAGTCCATCTTATTTCCCTCACTAAACAACCCCACAACAAGTAGGAAGAGCACTATCAGGAGGGCATAGGAAGAATACCAAAAACACAATTTCTGGGTTTCCTCCCGTTGAAAAACATTGATCTTTAGAATCCCCTCTCATGGTAAAATCTTCTGCCTTGGGAATCTTGTTGACCCCTTGTAATATGTGCCCTCTTCAGAAATAGAACAAGATTCTCCCACTCTCACAATTTTATCACAAAATATCACTAGGATGCCAAAATGGGTACTCCAATGCCTACCTTCAGAAAATGAGGTAAGGAGCAAATTCCATAGATGCCAAATACTTTACAGGGAAAAGATAAAAGAACTGAATTCTATGCCTATGTAATCTAAGTCACAGACCATATTTCCTCCATAAACAAGGAAATATAAGCTGCTCAAGTACTTTCTAGCAAGACATAGAGGAAGCCAAGAGAAAGTGGCTATAAATCCCTGCACCTTATTTTGAGTGATGATAGATTAACACAGTTGCATCTAAGTCCCCACCTTCTAAGTCCTGCTCAAATATATACTTTTTAATTGGGAATAATTATCCTTAGCTTCTTAAGAAATTAAGATATTTAACTAGTTTTGTAATGTATATATTGTAATAACAGAAAATTATTTTCTCACAGTTCTGGAGGCTGGAAGTCCATTATCAATGTGCCAGCAAATTTGGTTTTTGGTGAGAGTTCTCTTCATGGTTTATAGACAGCCACCTACTATGTCCTCACATGACCTTTCTTCTATGAAGAAAGAGAGAGCTTTTTGGTGTCTCTTTCTTTTCTTATAAGGATTCTAGTCCTATTCTAGTTCTATTAAGTTCCCATCCTTATAACATCTTATAACACCCACAGAAGCTGCTAATTCAGTCCATAGCAGACACACACTTCCAGGGTCACAACCTGGAAAATCATTTTCTGGAATTTTCATACCAACCCTAAGTTCCTATCTCCAAGCTCCCAATGCCCTCATTCTCACCATATCTGCTCTCTGACTTCTGCCTTCTTCCATTTTTCTTTCCTCTGTCATCACCTCCTCAGCTCCCTGCTCACCTCACTTCTTTTTTCTTCTTATCTTGGATCCCATAACTGATGCCACATAAGCCCCTGGCCTAGGCATTTCAAGACATCTATACATCACCACTTCTGGGTCAGCTCCAAGAGACATGTTTGAGAAACCACAGGTGGACTTCATAGACATATCTATCTCCCCAAGTATAGGAGTGATGCGCAACTGAACATCACCCATTCTTAAAGAAGTAATTCAGGAGTTTATCAAGTGCTGACAATGGCTCATCCATCAATTTTCTGCCAGGACAGCAACACAAGAAAATAAGTCAAAGCAAGAACTAGCCCTATTTATCTAATGCAGACAGTAAATAAAATGGGCTCTCCAATTCCTGACACTCCTTAACTGCCTTGCTGCCAGGAAAATTACGAATGATTCTGAATGTTTATCTGCCCTCTTCCCCATTATATGCATCCTCAGTCAGCTTCTCTCAGTTTCAGTTTTCTCATATGTAAAAATGTGAAAGAGAGATACCTCTTAGGAGACAAAAGAAAATTATATCAAATGACATATGTAACTTAATATCAAGCCCAGTGGCTAAAACATAATAGGTAGTTCTTGCCCCACAGCTTAGCAATATTTTGAGTATTTGAAATTTTATGTATTTATTTTATATATTCAAAAAACCATAGAAACATCACATTGGGTAAAATATAAAAATTCACCAGTAGTTCTACCACATTAACACGGCTATTTCCCATTTTGTGTATTCCCTTTAATTCTTTGATTACATGATTATGTATTTTTAGGACACTTCAATCAAGAGTGTGCATAAAATTTCACACCATTATGTTCCTGTGTTGCTGTCATCTCCATAATTAAAAATTTCATGACTGCATAATATTTCATCAGGGATATGTAGTATGATTTAATTAATCATCTTCCTATCATTGAAGAGTTAGTTTCAATGTTTCCCTATTATAATAAGAGTGAAATACACTAAATGTTTTTGTGTTTATTACTTTCTTTTCTTATTTGGGGTAATTTCCTTCTAATTTCTCCCTAGACATGGAATTTCTATGTCAGAACATACAAATATTTTTAGAGTTCCTCATGCATTTTTGCCAAGTTGCCTCCCAAAGCATTTCCAGCAATCTCCACCACTATTAGAAGAACCTGAGTGAGAGTAGTGGCATTTTTAAAAGGACATGTGTTATTCTCCAGTTCTAAGTGCTTAGCTATCTAAAGAATTTAGACCAGGAATGGACAACTCCCTCAGACCACTTGACCCAAAGGGGAGGCAGTGTGCATTTAACTTCATTTTCATGTAGTATTTTTTCTAAAATTCTTATTCTGTAGAGACATTATCTTCTTGCCTTCTTTTTTAGTGCTAATTCTGAATTCTCATCTCTAAGCACAAGCTGTCATGTTGATCATGTAAACATAACAGCCTTGGACATTAGCTCCATTTTATGAATACTCTAGGTTACTAACAGTACAGGCTCTGGTTGGTTGGGCTAAAGTCCAGTGGAAGAGGGACATCAGAAGGAGTAGGTGGACAAGCCTCATCCCCTGATGACACTTTAGTGGGGTCTTCAGAATCCAGGAAAAGGTTTTTAATTTTGCAATTCCAAACTTCAATTTTGCCTGATCTCCTGCCCTAGAGGAAGATCATTAAAAAAAAAAAAAAAAAAGATTAATTTGCTCAAATCAAATACAGGCAAAGGTGTGACTTTCTGTTAATGACTAAGAATGCAAACAATAGATAAATTTGAGATGTGTTCAAAAAAGGATCTGAATGTGGGAAAACAGATCAGAATTGGTTTAGTCTGAAGGGATGGAGAAAGTAGGAGCTACCCATTAGGTAAATTGATAAGATAGAGAAACCAGGAAGCTAAAAGACTTAGAAGTAGAAATATGAGTAGGTGGGGGAGGCAGGAGAAAGGCAAGGAGTTTGCATAATGGATGAGTCATGTTGGGGAGGTGCTGACACTGGTGTGAGAGTACCAGGACATGGCAGAATTGGTATGTCAGTGAAAAGGACATTCAGGCTGAAGGAGTCTGTACAGCAGTAGCTTTCCTCTGGTGCTGGGTAGTCTGCTCCCTTGGCTTTTCACCTCCTCGGAGGTAGCTGCAGATGGGTGGGGCTTGTAGTGGGATGACACTGCCATTCACACCAAGGGCCTTGAGAAAACATGGAGGATAAAGAGCACCAGCTGTAGCTGGTGGACAGGGTGGAGGGGTGAGGATAGGAAACTAGGGAAGTATGATCTCTTCAAGAGGACATCACACCCCAGAAGGAATGTGATGACCACATGCCCTTGTGCCTTTGTGAAGAGGAGAAAATAATCCTGACATTTTGGTAGGTTGTTATGCTGGGGGAGTTCTGGGATAGTAATGAATACAATCATTGCTTGGGTTGCCTGGGCCTTGTCTCAACCTAGAGGCAGAGGTCAGAGTGCCCTCAGAGTATCAGAGGAAGATCACTTCATGTAGTGGCCTGAGGTATAACACTTCTGCTGGGACCCAGGTTAAGGATGTAGGTGTGAATCTTGCAGGCCAGTATTTTGATCTGTGTACCCCTGCCTTAGACAGGTGTTCCAGGTATTCTGTACTTTCTTAAGCTCCCTGGAAAAAGTTCCTAGAACTTCCTCTGTTGGTTATTGGTGCGTAGGTGTCCTCCAGGACAGGTTTGGAATTGAGGAATTTCTCAGAGACAACTTGCCTTATTCTCTCTTTCTAGAAGAGCATCTGCCTGTTGGTTCAGTATACCTGAAATACAGCAGATGGCACACAATTCCCAGCTGGAAAAACCTCCAGTGGAAATTGGATAGAGAAAGTGAATCAATTGGGAAGAGACAAGTGGCATTTAAATAGGGTAATTTGCTTAGAAAGACCCCAGTCACCCATAATGAAATCATTCCTCTCCTTGTGGTGAAAGTCAAAGCATCAGAGACTTCTCTCAGCAACTTCTAGTCCCTACGGACTTCTTTCTGGAATGGGCTTCTTTTTGAATGCAGGGGCTTACAAATAGTGTGGCTATTTGTTAGGGTGATTCTTTTTTTTTTTTTTAAGAGATTCTGGGGTTGTGGTAAGGACATTGCTGTCAACTGAGATATTTATTTATTAGACATTTCAGCCATGTTCCAGACATTGTAGTAGTATATCAGTTTAAATGCATTTGGCTGCCAGTTACAAAATCCTTGGATGACAGTGGTTTAAATAATGAAGACATTTAATTATCTCACAAAACTAGAAGTCTAGACATAGTGCCAGGATTGGTGCAGCAGCTCAAGCATGCCAGCAGGAACACAGGATCCTCCCATTCCCTCCTCCCTACCATGGTAAGTCAGCTCTGTGTCCCCTCAATTTTTTGATACCGCTTCCACATCTCTAAGAATCACAACCTTGTATGATGTTATGGACTGAGTATTTCTGTTCCTCCAAAATTCATAGTTTGAAACTAACATGATGGTATTAGCAGGCAGGACCTTTGGAAAATTAGGTCAGGAGAGTACAGCTCTCATAAATGGAATTAGTGTCCTTATAAGAAGGAACATGAGAGATTTGCTCTCTGTCTCCCCTCCCTCACCTCCCACCTTATGAGGATATGGCAAACCAAGAAGTGGTGCTTCAGGAACCAGATTGTCTAGCAATTTGATCTTGGACTTCCCAGTCTTTGCAATTATGAGAAATAAATGGGTGTTGTTTAAATCACCCAATTATGATATATTTCTTATGGCAGCTGGAGCAGAATAAGACATGACAATGTCTCAAGGAAGATGGAAAAGATCAGAGGCGAAAGAGATTTTGCTTCACATGGATTGCTATTTTCACTAAGGGGGAGATCTTTCCAGAACTAGGTCACATGTACAGCTGTAGATGGAGGAACACAATACCCTGGGAACACTGAAATTCAAGGTAAAGCAAGTGGTAGGAAGCTACCCATCATATTCTCCACAGCCAGGCATGAGCAACAAGGTGATGAACATGATAGAATGTTGTCTCTGCCCTCACGGACATACAACTTAATGATGGAGAGAAGCGGGAAATAACCATTGCATTTATGATCTCAAATTTCATTGTTTATGAATGAAAGTAGGATTTTATGAAACAAAACCCCATTGAGATGAGAAGGCAAGGTAACCTTTATCATCTACTATATCCATCTTTCACTGTGTGACAAAAATGTGGTATCCCAAGGTACCTGTTTAAGATTAAGTCCTCTGGTTTAAATCCAGTGTGATAGGGAGAATAATGCCCCCCCCCAATTAAACAACAACAACCAAAAAAAATGTCCATGCCTTAGTTCCTAGTACCCATGAAATGTTGCAAAAGAAAATTTGAAGATATGATAAATTAAGGATCCTAAAATGGGGAGATTTCCTAGGATTATGCATGTGGGTGCAATATGATTAGAAAGGTTCTTATAAGACAAAGGAAGGAGGGTCAAAGACAGAGAAGATTTGATGATAGAAGAAGCAGAGTTCAGACTGATGTGGCCACCAGCTAAGGTATTTGGACAACCTCTAAAAGCTAGAAAAGCCCAGAAACAAATTCTCCCCTAGAGCCACCAAAAGGATTTGAGACCCACAAGAACACTATTTCAGACTTCTGATCTCCAGAACTGGAAGATAATAAGCTGCTGGTGTTTAAAGTCACTAAAGTTATGGTAATTTGTTATAGCAGCAAAAGGAAATTAATACATCGGGATATCTGAGTCAAAATTTCACAGCTATGTCCACCTATAAAAACCAATGATGAAAGCCAGAAGGAACATATTACCTGGGAACTTAGAGGAAGGGGTCATGTCAATTATTTTGAACAGCTTTAATCCAAGAGTAGATGACATAAAAGGAATTGTTACATTTTTATGAATCCTTCCTCTTCCTCCCTCTAAAGAGAGATAAAGGGAAGCTTAGTGCTATCCACATAGTCTCTGAAATGCAATCTGAAGAGTTTATTTTTTCTTTCTAAACAAGCTTCCCAAATATTCATCATCAGGTATACATAAAGAGAGCATGATTTAAGATCAGAGTTTTCCTCTTAGAGAAACACGAAAAACAGCTATCAGGATTTCTCCAGCATTTCTCCAGAGCTGATGCTGGTGCTGGGCATAATTTGTATCCAGAGTAGAGTTCTGACCTGCAGGTCTCCTGTGAATCACTAGTGCAAGTCAATTTTGAGGCTTCCTATGTGAACTGACATCAAGATCCAGTAGTGGGTGCTGAGAATGTCTTTGTAGATTCAGGAAGAAAATGCAGGAAGAAAAAAGCAGCCAACCATCATTTGGAGAGAGAAATTATTATTATAACACAAGCCTAAAAGATGATAAAATAAGCAAAGCTTGAACATTTAAATAAAAATTTTAAAAACTAGTAATATGAAAAAATGCCAAATCCCAATGTGCAAACACTCCTATCAAGGACGCAAAAGTCCATTTTAAGGTGACAGATATTTGTGCCTTAAAGGGTTAAAATGTCTAGTAAGACATAAATGATAATAAAGATGACTCAAATTTTTAAAAGGCCATTTTATGGAATTTAAATAGCAAGCAAAATTTTTATCTCCTCTCCACCCTTTCCTGCCCATCTCTGTGCCACTGCCTTGGCATGTGCTCTTGGCATCTCTTGCATAGATGATGAAATAGCTTTATAACTCATCTCTCTCCCTCATTACTTTCCAGTCCATTTTCTACACAGCTGCCAGAGTGGATTTTAAAAACATATATCTTATCAAATCACTTTACAGCTAAAAAATTTACTGGCTTCCAACACTAGGTACCCAGTAGGAATGTATGACATGTTTATATGACACATATATCCCAAAATAAGATAGACCATATTTCATTCACACTTCCCTTCCGTGCAGTCTACAGGTCAACCATATTGAGCTGCCTGAGCACACCCTGCTTGCTTTTAAGACTCCATACATTCGCACATGCTCTCCGACCTGTCTAAAATGCCCCTTTCTCCCACTCCACTTTAAATCCACTTAGTGAAAGCCAACTCATTTTTTTTTTCTAATGGTAAAAAATTCTATTTAGTTAGCCATCTGGACTCAGTTTAGATGATCCCAACTTTTTGGGCAACATCCAAAGCATCCTAATCAGGAGCCAGGTGAACACGTGCCACCTTCTCTCCATCAGGTCTGATCAGGGGGCTGACCTCCGCCATGTCCGTGTCGCAGAGCTCCTTCACAGCCTGTCTGATCTGTGCTTGTTGGCCTTGACAACCACAGCAAACACAAGTGAGTTGTTGTCTCCTCACTTCTTCCTGACTGACTGGGTGGTCAGGGGGAACTGATGACAGCACAGTGGTCAAGCTTGTTACTCCCGGGGGCGCTCTTCCGAGGATATTTGAGCTACCTTCAGAGTTGCAGTGTTTTGGGCCACAAGCAGATCTTCTTTGTGTTGTGGCTGTGGACACCTTTCGGCACAGCTTTCCTGGCCTTCAAAGCTTTTTGCTTTGGCTTTGGCTTTGGCTTTGGCAGAGGCAGAGGTAGAGGCAGAGGCAGGGGCTCGCTTCTTCACTTTCAGCATCACCTTCGTGAAAAGTTTCAATATATTCTTTAAACCCAAATACAAACATCTGTCAGTGGTCCTCCAGCCCATCAGAGTTGATCTTCCCGGACCGCTGGTGCTTACCTCTACAGTAGCTGTATTACTATTGTTTTTCAACTATCTGCCTTCTCAGACTGACCATGACCTTCCTGAAAAAAGGACGCTGGCTTAGTCATCATTTTATCACTGGCAGTCAAAACAGAATCAGGTACTCAATAAATGTTTATTGAAAGCAAAGCAGTGATTGGTTGTGTTGTGTATAACAGAGGCACAAACATAAATTTGTGAGAATTATCTTTTTTCTTGCATACTCAAAAAGCCTGGGGGTTGGAAGTACAAAGCTACTGCTGTAGCAGTGCCATGGAGGCAGCAGTGCCCCAGCTCCCTCCTATCTTTCTGCTTCTCTTCCCTGAACTTGGTCACATCAAGTAGTTACAGTCTGCTATCCATGCCATGAAGCAGGAAAAAGAAGGATGTGGCAAAGATGAAAGGAGTTTTGCCTATATCATGAAAGTAATACTTTCCAAAATATCCCTAGTGCACTGTTTACAGCTCATTGACCAGAACTATTACATGGCCATTCAGTTATAAGGACAACAGAGAAATGTAGTTTGTTTTCCGGGCACAGTGCCATTTTGAATAAAATTAAAAAGACATAGTGAATGAATTGGGCATGTAATGAGCACAGAGTGCATACATAGGACCATGAATGAGAAACTGAGCCTTAACAAGACACTTAATAATACCATTGTAAGGACACAAAAACACTAATTCAAAAGGAAACCTGCACTCCTATGTTTATTGCAGCACTACTTAAAATAGTTAAGATATGACAACAACCCAAATGCTCACAAATAGACAAATGGATCAAAAAGTGTGGTGTATTTATACAATGGAATATTACTCAGCAATCAAAAAAGATAAATTCATGTCATTTGCAGCAACATGGATGGAGCTGGAAGGGAAATTATCTAGCAGAAATTAGTCAGAAGGAAAAAGATAAGTACCATATGGTTTCACTTATGTGTGGACTATAGAGAAAACAAACAAAAGGTCAAGAAAAAGTCAAAACTAGTAAGCTGACCATAGAACTAAGGCATATGGCAAAAAAGGAGGTAAGAGTAGGGCAAAACAGAGGAGGGATGAACACAGGGAATATGGTAATGGTTCATGGGCGACACAGTGGCAAGAGAACTATGGGGACTACAATGATGTAAGAAAAATTGTTTTCATTAATTAATACATACACACACACACATATATAACAAAAAAATACCTTTGGAAGGTTTGCTCAGAGATTAACACAGGTGTACTTAGAAGGTGTACTCAGAGATTAACACTTCCCAAGGTCAAGGTGCTGAGTCCAGGATCAAGCATAAACATTATTTATTCCAATGGTTTTCACTCCCAATTTTTAATGCCTGGGTTCAGCCCTTGTGCCACAGAATCAGAATCTCAGAGGCTGGCATTCCCAACAAGTCTAAGAATCAGCTCCCCCATATACAGGTATACACAACTCATAGAACCACATGGCATGGCCTTGCTGACATGAGTGGCTTCAAAAGCTCTCCAAGCACTGCTACTACATGGCCAGGGTTCAGCCTCTGCTTCTGACATTTTGCCCTTTGGTTTAAGACAAAAAGTCAAACCTGAAATGGGAAAATGGGAGTATAACAAAATGACTAAGCACAGAAGCTGTGAAGTCAGAGACTGTCCTACCTTCCCTTAGTAGATGAATAATATTAAGTAAGTTAGTTGATGCACACATTTTCTCATTTTCAAAATGGGATAATGATAGTACATATCGCATTGGGATATTAATAAGATCAAATGAAATTATATCTGTGAAGAACTTGAGTGGAAGGTTGTTGACACATAGTAAGCATGCAATAGGTGTTAGGTATTGATAATCCTAGATCTATGAGCCAAGAGTAAAATATTTCATTCAATTGGTTTTTTAAAATGACTTTCATCATGTTGAAGAAATTCCTTCCTATTTCTATCTCACTAATAGTTTTTAATCACAATAGACTGCTGAACTTTGTCAAACTTTTTCTGCACTACTGAACTAAGGTTGGGATTTTCTGTTTTATTGTGATTAGTTCACTGATTTTTTTAATGTTAAATCAAACTTGCATGCCTACTTGGTCATGATATATTATCCTTTTTTATGTTGCTTGGATTGGATTTGCTAACGTCAAACAATTTTGTGACTATATTCAGAGGGATACTGATCTGTAGGTTATTTTTTTGGTTTTGTTTGGTTTGGTTTGGTTTTGGTTTTTTCCTTGTAATGTCTGACTGATTTTGGTATCAGAGTAATGCAGTCTTCATAAAACGAGTTGGAAAATATTCTCATCTTCTACTTTCTGAGAGTTTATGCATAATTTGTATTATTTCTTCCTTAAATATTTACTAGAAATAACCAGTAATACCATTTGGGCAATTAGGTTTTGTAGGACTGTGATTATGTATTCACTTTATTGAGAAATGCAGGGCTAGTGATTTCATCCCACTGAAAATAAAAATCTCAGTATCTATGAAGGTCCAGCACCATGCCCCTTAGCTAAGCCTTGCTGCATGGAACCACACTGCCTGCTACAACACTGTTCACTAAGCCCAGGGTCACTGGTTAGATTCTACCTGAACTAAATGGTGTGGGCCTGAATGCAGCTGTCTTAGCAGCTTGGTTCATATGGAGGAAAGATGATCTAGGAGGCTGAAATTAGGGGCAGCTGGGCCACTAGGATGATAGGCTGACTGAGCACGCAGGACATCGCTCAACTCTAGGGGGCAACGTTTACATTAGAGCTATAGTAATTTTCCTATTTGTTAAAGCAGTTTTCCTGCAGATTTCAGAGACCAGTCTTCAAAGTGTGCTGGCCTCCACTGAGACAGCAGGCTCCTGAGATAGTAGATAGAGTCAACTAACACATTCATTCAGTCATTCAACAAATTCTTATTGTGTACCTCCTATGTGTCATATACTAATTCTAGGAGCCAGTGCTTTCCAGGTGCATGTTGTTAGGAAAATAATTTCATCCCAAAGTAAACACAGACATATTACTGAGTCAATTATCACAATTCATAAAAGTTTTTAAGGTTAAACAGACTTTCAATAATGGTTATCCTCCTATACCCAATGTTGAAAGTCTAGACACCACCCCTCACAGGGCTACATAATCCTTTCTTTAAATAAATTTATCCTTTAAGAAAATAATCATCCACAACAGTATCAAAAGTTTGTGGAAGTCAGCCATCAACTGTAGCATGCATGTTTTTTCAAGTGCACACAGAACATTTGCCAAAATTGAAAATACACCGGATCATAAAATAAGTCCCAATCAATGTCAAATGTTTGAAGTCATACAGAATATATCTTCTAACCAACATGGAATTGTTTTAGGAAGAAAATAATGAATAAAAAGTATAAGAACGAAAAGGGGCTCCCAGACCTCATCTCCCAGAGTTTCAAATGGAGCAGGTCTGGGATAGAGTCTCCAAATTTGCATTTTTAACAAGTTCCCAGATGATGGTGATGATGCTGGTCTTCAACCACACTTTAAACAGCACTGGGTGGGGGTGGGGGGGCTTATTATATAATAAGCACTCAAGAACTGTTATCTATTTTATTTTACAAGAAATAGGGAAGAAAAGATTACAGACAGTTTTGCTATACAGGCTGAAAGGCACAAGGAAGTTTTATTGTCTTTTCCCCCCTGAAGGAGTTGTATGTATAAAAAAATGTTGCAAAGTGAGACTAAATGGGAGGAGGAGCCTTCTCATGCTGCAGTTTGCTGAGAGTCAGTCAATGAGAAAGTCCTCCCTGAGAAAGTGTGCTGGGCATTAAATGGTGAAGCGTGGATAGAAACTAGGCAAAGTGGGGAATGCCTTTCAGGTAGCAGAAATGCATGAATATGTTCTTCAGTCATAGTCAATGTGCATGCTGTTTAATAGATTTTTTTTTTAATCAGGCAGTGTGACAGAACTGTAAAGGAATGATAAAATCTTCATTCTAACCCACCCCTAGGCCTCACTACCTCAATTTTCTCATCTAGAATCAGGAAGCTAAGCTTTGTCAGCTTGGTTTCATCATCTTGTGCCTCTACAAGTTGTCATGGTAACAGAATACCTTCATCCTTTTTGTTTTTTTCTCACAAACTGTTCAAATGAAGGAAATGCCATGACACCAGGATCTCTCCGATTTCTCAACTGAATTTCTCTGGAGAACACCTGTTCTCAAGAACTGCGTCCAGTTCTCAGGGTTAGGCACTCTTTTTGACCAATCATTGTCAGAAATCCCTTTATATTCTGAAGCAACCTGGATCTTGCATTTCACCTCTTAGACCTACAACTTTGCAGATTAAGTCCCGTGTCTCCTGTGGCTTGGACTGTATCTCTGTTTTTACTCAATGAGAATAAAATACACTCAAAGAAGTGTATACAGTTTTAATACATAATTTACTCCAGGCTTATGCCGTATCTCTCAGTAAAGATCTTCAGATCCTGTAAGGATTAATCACAGTGTTTTTTGTTTATTTGATTTCAAGCCAATGCTCATATTTTCAAGGAATCTTCAATGGTATGTTAATTAGATCACCTGTGCCAATGGTTGTCACATTTGAACCTGCTTCAGAATCACATAGGAGCCTTGTTAAAACACATACTGAGTTTCTGATTCAGCAGTTATGGAAGGGGATCTGAGAATTTATATTTCTGACAAGTTCCTAGGTGATGTTGATGGTGATGGTCTAGGACACACTTTGAGAGAGTCATTGATTGTCACCAAGGCTGGTTAGTAGGCTGTGAATGACAATTGGCACACTCCTGGTGAGACCTTCGTTCAGGGAAGTTATTAAAGTTCTCTAACCCTTAACTGACCTTAAAAAAAATAGCCTTACTTAATCTTGCAACATTATTGTCCCAATTAAATAAGAGTAAGTGTGTGAGGTTCCTCAGTCAGTGGGAAACTGCATACAAATATAAGATGCTGCCAAGACTAGATATTATTATAACCATTGAAGTGAAATTCTATCCGTTCCTCAAGGCCACCAGAGGTCCACCTAAGGGATATGGCTCCTGTTCCTCATTGACAGGATTGATCCTTTTCTTGTCAAAATCCTCACATTACTTGGTTATACCTCTCTCTGGACATAATTTTTGTCAGGTATACAATGTAGCAGATTATATGCCTGTCTCCACTATAGTTAGAACTCCTTAAAGATGAAGCCCAAGTCTTTCTTGATCTTTCTGTACTCCACCTTCATTCTGAGGATAGTCTTGTGCACTTTTAGACATTTAATAAATACTTGTTTAAACTAATAAATGAATGAATAAAAAACATAAAACTACATATCTCCGACTTCAGATGACAATAAATGAGATGTAGGCCTACATACCGCACCCCTCCTACACAACCTCAGCATCCAAAAATACATAATATATGTGCTATATTAATTACATCACAATATATAAAAACACACAAGCACATTCATAAAGAGTGAACTCACAATACTAAAAATTGTGGCCCATATGGTTCACCCTGGCTGGATTTCCAGATCTAGTGTAGTTTTCCCAGTTGCCCAGCCCTTCAGGTTCAGGGTACCTCAAGGTTGACTCATTGGAAGAAAAAAGTAACTCCCATCCCCAGGAAGGCTGACCTCTACCAGGAATATTTGCCAAGAGAGGAAGCTACAAGACAGAGATTGCAGTCTGAGAGTTCCCTCCCAATGCTGTGCTATGTGTTGGCCTTAACCATACAAGCCTAAGTGGGTTCAGAGAAACTAGTTAGTAAGGACCTATAGGTTTTCAGATGCCTTGGCCACTATAATTCTGCAACTGCAGAACTCCACCCCACCTCCTTTCCTTCTTGAGGACCCTGGTTCTTAGAAAAGACTAGGTGAGAAGGACCAAAGCACCCTAAATTTCATGAAACACACAGGAATTTAGTAGATACCTTTGACTAACCAGGAAGCTCCCACAACTTGTTGGCATCTTGGCTAAGTTCCTCCCATGAGTAAATGTTGATGACTTGCCAACAGCTTTGGCCTCAAGCTCAGAAATGAGCACCAGATAGCTTGCACACTCCTAAATATAATGGGGGTCCGGTCTTCCTCCCCATATTTGAGATTATCTCCCCTAGGAATCCTAGGCATGGGGTGCATTGTGGGTTTTCTGGTGAAGATAGAGTCTAATAAGAAACCTAGGCATGCTGGCTACAGCACTTTGAAATGAAGTAGGAGACACGGGTCCTTCAAGTGAACCAACCAGGCACCTCCAGTCAAAGGAAACCACGGATGGACCAAAGAGGGGTAGGCCCAGGGCCATGGCAGTGGGTAACAGACTGCACTGGTGCTCAGCATCGCCACAGCCCTATGCAGGAGTGATCCTGCAGCGGTATGGAGCATCCCCATGCTAAGTCTCCTGTAAATGTATTTTTTACTAAACTGACTGAATTTCTGCCACAGTAAAGACCTAGTTATGGACATAGTGGCCCAACACCTTCTGGGCCCTGACCTGAGCACCCAGATGGCCTTCCCCTCCTCTCTACTTCCATCCTCTTTAATGTCAATGTTGAGTAGGAAATATTTAAACAAAAACTTACAAATTTAATTTACATTTTTAAATATTTTAATTAACCCTGTTTTTTTTTTAAATCTGAAGTTGAATGCCTCTTTATTATTGTGTAAATATTCCCAGAAATACATTTCCTTATTTAAAATACCAGAGAAAATTGCTTGTGTAGTAGGGCTGTCATTTGTAACTGTCAGTTGATCTTTCTAAGTCCAGCAAGATAAATGTGTTATGGAGAATTTTCTTTATGTTATGTACCATTAGTGTCTGCTCAACCTAAAATAATTTTTGCTCTTTGCTATAAGATATGAGAAAGAAAAATTTCTGGTTATCTTTTAAAGTGCATTTCTGGTGCTATTCAATATATAAATCCCCATAAAGTTTTTCTTCCTCCTCTGAAAATGTGTTGACTTTTATAATCCCCCTCACTATCCTGGTCCTCTCATTTGTTCAATTTTGGTAGATGTTTTCGCTGCAGCCACACCAGTCATCAGATTTGTAACCCTCTGGGGATGTCATTTATAACCCTCCGGGGATGTCAATTACTATTTCTGCTTAAGGGAGACCAAGGTCAGGGTCAGAGGAATCTGGCACATCACCAAGTGTACTGCAGAGCAAGTATCTTGGGCCTTAGAGACTTTTCTGTTTGATGCTTCTGTTTCACACATTATGCAGTACACTTTTCCTCATGTCCCTCTCCGTGAGTTTAATTAAAGATGGAACATAGGAATAGAGGGAGATAATGGACAGGGCAAGTACAGTGCAAGGAAGATGGAGCAAAATGGCTCAGCGTGCAGGCGGTGAAGAGAGGTGTCAGGAGCATGCCTGAGGCCAGTGTATGGGGCCAGATCAGCCCCGACTTCAGCTAGACAGAGGATGACAGGTTGTCCAGATCTAACCAGAAGACTCTAAGAAACATGGAATTTACTGAAAAATGGATGACTCTGTCCTAGCAAGCACCCAAAAATGGTGTTAACCCTAATGCAGTCCACTGACGGGACTTGCCTTCCTTCTCTCATTTAGAGTTTATCAATCTCATTTTATACTCTACAGTACCACGCTTAACTTTCTGGATTTGGAAGTTCAAGCAAATAAGAAGCAAACATTTAGGAGAGGAGACCAAACATTTTAGAATCAAATGTAAGATCAACTCACTGAGCACAAGCAGAGGGCTTGGTATAGGGTTAAATCGTTATAATAGCAGCTTCTGTCACTTTTTTAAATATATTTTTAATTGTTATTTATATCTTTTACATTTTGTATTCCCCTTGGGCAACCCACCACCAATTCACCCATGACCCATCTCCGTGGTCCCTTGTGTCCTTTCTACTCCATTTTGTGCCCTTATCTCCCCCCCACCCCATCACTCCCACCCCCACTGAGTGTCTCTCTCCTATTTGGTTTCCCTACAGTCCTGTTATAAGTGAAACCATTCGATATTTTTTTCTTTCTTTCTGGCTTATTTCGCTGAGTATGATGCCCTCTAGTTCCATCCATGTCGCTGCAAATTGCATGTGTTTATCTTCTTTGAATGCTGAATAGTATTCCATTGTGTACATGTACCACATCTTCTTGACCCACTCATCTATTTTGTACATCTGGGTTGTTTCCATACCTTTGCTATTGTAAACAGTGCCGCAATGAACATATGGGTGCATGTATCCCTTTGGATTAGTGTTTTTGTGTCCTTTGGGTAGATTCCCAAAAGTGATATTGCTGGGTCGTATGGAAGCTCCATGTTCAGCAGTTTGAGGAATCACCATACAGCTTTCCATAGTGGTTGGACCAGTTCACATTCCCACCAGCAGTGTAGAAGAGTTCCTTTTCCTCCACATCCTTTCCAGCATTTGTTATTGCCTATATTTTTAATGTGTGCCATCCTCACAGGTGTGAGGTGGTATCTCATTGTGGTTTTGATTTGCATTTCCCTGATTATAAGTTTCTGTCACTTTTTAAGAGCTGCTAGAGCTGACAGATCCAGTAGCTTCTGGTAATTAGCATACAGAATGATGAAATTATTTCCAGTGTTCTCTGCTAAGTCATAGAGTTGTCATACGTAGTAATTCAGAGATTACAAATACTGATTTGTGTACTAAGCCATACTGCTCTTTTTTTTTTTTATGTTAACCTTAGAGAAAGGAGAAGGAAGCTGTTCCCTCTCTCAAGATCTGAGGATGTTCTAATTTTGCATCTGAAAAATCCTGCAAAGTGATGACCCAGTCACAGAAAGAGAGTGGAATAAAGGTCACCTGGGCTGCAGAGAAGAAGTGGGGAGTTAGTACTTAATGGATACAGAATTTCTGTCCAAGATGATGAAAAAATTGTGGAAATGGATAGTGGTGAAGCTTACATGACTGTGAATATAGTTAATAACACAAAGTTGTAGACTTAAAATGCTCAAAATGGTAAAACTGATATTATATATATATATTATCACAATAAAAATAATTAACTAATTAATTAAATATAAAAGGGCAGTCTAGTCAAGGTGCGAAAGGTGGGGGAAGAAAGAAACCTCCAGTAAGGAATGCTGGGAGTCATGATCTCTGTCATGTAGCTTGAATTTTGCTTTTCTGCATTGTGATTACTATCTGTCCTCACCAAGTCTTCAGTTAAAGCCTACCTCACAGTAGTCTTTGGGGAGAAAAAAAGTAGGTCACTGTTGGAGAGCAGAGAGCACAGAGGTCACCATGAGAAACCATAATGTGAAGCTGAGACCAGCAGACTAACTGTCCTGGAGCCAAAAGCCTGGCTAAGGCCGTAAATGGGAATGAGGAGATATGGAGGACACATAAGCCTCTCAGAAACAGCAGGGGGGAATTCTCTAGTATGCTGGACCCCAACAGGCTGTGAGCCTGATGCTAAAAGTTGAACCATTAGCTACCACCCTAACCTCTTCTCTGACTCCAGCATCTTCTCAGATTCCTACCCAGCCTGGTCCCTGCTGCCTGCATACAGCACTGGCAGCCTCTTGGGGATGCTGCAGAATTGATTCCAACATTGTGCTGTCCTACCATGACTGAAACATTCTGGTCAGCTTCCCAGTCATCTCATCTCCCCACCCCCACCTCAATCCTGGCTCCTCCTAAAGTCCTTACCACCTTTACTCCTGGGATCCCCACTGAAGCCAGCTGCACTGTAGCCCAGGGCAGATCACAGTGTAAACTGCAGCTATCACCTCTCCCTCAAGCACAGAGCTGCTCCTGCTGGCTCAGAGCGCCCTCTAATACAACCTTCTCAGCAATTTTGGTCATCAGGGGCTAATGCACACCAGAAGCATCTCACTGCCCAGGTGCCATCACCATCCTCCATCTGGTCCTCAGTGCCCGTATTGCAAAATACAGTCCTGAGAGTCCCTGCTCTAGGGCAGCATGGGGCTGACAGACCCCTGGTACCACTCTGTGTGACCCCTCCTGGATATGGCTGAAGATTCTACCACCAGCTTTGGGTATCGCTCAATCGCTTTTCCTACTCTTCACAACCCCCTGGGCACAGTTAGGCATAAGGAACATGTATCAGCCAGGTCCCAGCATATAAGCCGAGATGGAATAAGCAACTGCAGATAATTTGAGGACAGATTACCAAAGAGACTATTTACAAAGGTATAGGCAAGGAGTAAGGAACTCACAAGGAAGAGTGTAGTATCCCAAAGTTAAGAACAGCCTCCATAACACCCCAAGTCCTGAAGGTTGAGAGGTGTGGTTAAGGGAATTCAAAAACAAGGAAGCCAAATTGAGAGGGGTGCTGCCAAGAGTTTAGACCTCTGGTCACGGGACAAAGCACCCATGGTGATCCACAGGTAGAGAGGACTAACAGCATTCACCTTCCTTCTCTCCCAACCATCTCCATGGAGCTTCCCATTGAGTCAACCCAACCAGCATGAGGGCAGGTAGCCCAGTGACACAGGGCACAGGGCCCTGGAAGGGTGAGAGTGGCTGACGTGCACCCAGCATGCTGATGACAAGGGTAGGAGGGGGAGAGGAGATTAAGGTAACCTGTGCCCTACAGAGTTTCAAACCCAAACCTCAAGACATAAATCCAAAGAAGATAAGGGAGAAAGGAAAGCAGATTAAAGATCTGAGCAAGATTTTCTGGGTCACAGCCTAATGCCACCGGCACTGTGGCAGGTGGCCTAATGCCACCTGTCATTCACTAACAGGCTGATTCCCACTCAAAAACATAGCAAACAACACAATTTTTAAAATCAATCTATAAAGACATAAATAGGCAATTTATAGAAAAACAAATAACAATGATATAAACATATGAAAGGAGGTTCAATCTCATAATTTATGAATTTCCAAGGCACTATTTTTTTTAACCTTTCATAGTGGCAAAGATTAAAACATTTGATGATACATAATATCTGCATTGTTATGAGAAAACTGCTGGTGCAATTTCTTTGAAGAATCATAAATTTAAGACCTGTATACTGGTTAATTTAGTAAACTTACTTCCAGAAATATTTTCAATAAATACCTCCTGCATGCAAACAAAAAACTGAATGATATTTTTTGCAACATTGCATGACAAATCAAGGATTGGAAAAATCATTTTTACCAACAGAAAAATGGCTAAGTAAATATTATTTGAACATACAATGGTTTACCATATAACAGATTTAAAAACAGGTACATGTGTATGTTGGTAAGGAAATGTCTCAAAGACATATTTTTAGGTAAAAAGCAAGGTATAGCCAGTGTACAGTATGGCCCTATTTTGGAGGTCCTTTTTGGAGTCAGAATCAGTTGGAACAGGGTCCATGAAGAAAGTTCATTCTTTCCCACCATTTATGTTTAAACTCACCCAGTGAATGCAGCCTCTCCCCACTCCAGGATATCATTGCTGGCAGGTCTGATAGTTTTACAGCCATTCCTAGATTATTTAAAAGCCCCCAAGCATATTCAGTTAGAAGAAAAACCTCATCTTAGCGATTTAACAGTGTATCCACAGTCATAGCTAAAACTCCAGTCTCACCCAAATAAAATGGCTCCTTTCCCTGTCAGTCTAGGCCTGCTGTCTACAAGTTGTCACTGCAGTAAGTGTGGTTAGGCAAGGTTGGCTGCTTCTTTCGTCCTCATTTACCTCCTCCGACACTTGCTCCCACCCTGGAGTGCATGGGAAGAGGGATAGGGTAGTATTCTGCGGATGGTGCAGTTAATGGATGTGTGCAGAGTTAATGGATCTGGGGTCTCTGAGTAGAAAGATGCAGCTTCCAGATGTTTATTTTGGTTTTTGGGTTTGATTTTCGGGTTTTCATTTTTCATTCCCCTGCCCTACTTTTGGAGCTTCTCTTACTGGAGATTAATGTCTGTGGATCCCTTGCCAACTGAAATTCCTCTTGTCTGGCTGTGAAGAGCCTCTCCCACAGATCTGCAAACTCACTCTCTTGGAATCACATGGTTCCACCAGGAAATCCTCTTGGGTGGGACCCAAGACAACCCCAGGCAGGCTGTTCCCCAAATCTAAAAGAATTCACATCCAGTCCCCCCAAAATGTGTGCCTTAGCTCCGCAGCTATTGAAAATGCAGCTCAATTCCAGGGTAGCTACCTCCCTTCACTCAAATTCCAGGCAGATAATCCAAAAGAGTCTTTTCACCTTTTTCAATAGGTACTGTCTTTATTTCTAACAAATGCCAGGCAACAGGGGCCAGCTCTGTGGGAAACTGCCTTGAAGCCCTGCTTACTCAACCAAGCACGCTGACTGTACTCTCCAAAGAAATCTCCCAGCATCTACAACGCCTCCTCTTATTGGCCAGAGGAAGGGGAGCTAATGCAGTTTCTTAGCATGGCTACAATGGTGGTTGAGCCTATGGACATATAAATCATGTACAGAGCTGTTGCAGGTCTTCTGGCCTCACCCAAAAGGGAGATAGTATACCACTTCAATATCTTGTTGCATACAGACTACAGATACCCAAATATAAGCAAAAAAAAAAAAAAAAGTTCTGGAAGGCTTATACAGAAAATAACCTGTAGTGCTTCACTAAACTCTGTTTATGATCCTTTTCATTGTAGACCCTTTTGTATTTTTAATCATGTTTATAATGCCAAGTATTTCAAAACTTAAGTCTAGTCAACATTTTGACATATGAGGGAGATTTGTATATAATAAGATCAAAAAGACCTCACTGACACAATGGTAAGTGAAACACTAGTTACAAAATATAATAGAAAAAATGATCTCATTTGGAATACCAACCAAAGAGATAAAATATAAGACACAGGCAAAAATCTGTGAGAAGCAATTAAATTCTATTGAGAGACATAAAAAGAATAATAGGATAAATGGAAAAGCAGACTACGTTCTTACACACTCAATAATTTAAAGATGTCAATTCTCCCCTAAATTAGACTACAAATTTAATATGGTCTCAGTAAAAATGTCAGTGAGTTTGAGAGAAATGAAAGGGGGTGGAGGGAGGGGGAGAGACTAAGCAAGCTGATAATAAAATTTAAACAAAATAATTAAAATGAAAGATGGGCCAGAAAAACTTTTTAGATTCATCAGCAGAACATTTTGTAGTATTCTGATAATTAAAATCATTTAAAAGACTTCTGACCAACATATCCATTGAGATGCCACCAAAAGGGCAATGAAATAGTAAATAAAATATAAACCAAAAATCTAAAGAGAATGGGAAGAACAGAGGAAGCTATAAACTGGATGTCTATATCAATTAGAGGGAGATAAAATGAAGGAAGTCTGCCCCTACAGACTGCAGAAAACCTCAGGACACAAAGAAACAAAATTTTGGAAGGTAGGAATGAGGCAAAGGGCTTAAAACATGGAGTTTAGTAGAAAGTATAGGGAGATTAGAATCCCTTGGGTCCCTTTCCAAACCAGCCAAAGTAAGTAATAGCCCCTACTCTCACAGTGATACCACTGATTCATTCTCTGAAAAAAAAAAATTAAAAATTAAAATTGATTTTCAACCTAGCATCTAGTCTATAACCAAACTATGAAGTCAACATAAGGCTAGAATAAAGAAATTTTCAGACAAGCAAAGATTTAGAGAACATACTGCCCTAAAGAAATGCGTCTCATTCTTTCCTGTACATAGGAACCATTTCAGGATCTTATTATACCATATTTCTGATTCAGCGTGTCAGAATTACATTTTTAATGGGTTTTGGTGATACTGGGGCTGCTGGTCCAAGGGACAATACTTTGAGTAGTAGATACCACAGCAAGAGTTTTCAAAGTGTGACTGAGGGTCCTATAGGGTCCTTGCAAACCTTTCAGAGATTAGTGAGATCTTTACTTTTCCAACTACATATCTGTGTCGAGACCAGATTTTCTTCATACATGTCAACTAAAATAATATGTTGCAACAGCTATAAACAACAAGCTGCCTTCTATTTAGCCAGTCTTCAAGGAACTTTGCAAAAATGTAAAGCAATGCCTCTCTTTGTACTAATTACTCTTTTATGAAACAATTCTCATAAAAAGTGTTACTTATGTTAATGTGTAATATGTTTTGTTATTCTTATTTTGAAATGAATTAATGAATATTTAAAAGATCTCTCAATGTGATAACTGTAGACAGATATCAATAGATACAACCACATCAAGAAACATTCCTTGAGAACAGCTATAAATATGCTCCTGGAGAAAGACAAGGAATGAAGAAAATGGGGACTCCAACACAGGAAAGATGAGAGCAAAGCCTACAATAACAGCTATACTGGTTTTCTCTTGCTGATAAAGTTGCGGCTTAAAACAACGTAAGTTTATTGGGCCTCCCTGGTGGCACAGCGGTTGAGCGCTGCGCTGTGGAGCTGTCGGCAGCGGCCATGCGAGTTCGACGCCCAGCTGGGGAGAATCCCACATGGTGCGGCAGACCTCTCCTGCCTCGCCCACTGCTCTCCTCAGCAGTGTATTTCTGATCTGCCTGTCCTGCTCCCCGCTCTGTCTCTGGTGAACCCTCTCGCCTCCCCGCGCCTCTGGCCTATACCCCAACTTGTATAAATAAATAAATCTTAAAAAAAAAAAAAGTAAGTTTATTATTTCTCAGTTTCCCAGAAGTCTGGATACTGTATGGCTTAGCTGGTTCTCCATATATATTATATGTGTATATATAGATATAAATTACATGAATATGAAAACACATATAAAAAGGTTGACAAACTGGTAACCAACGGAGATGGGAAGTTTAAGATGGAGTTGAACTACAGGGAACTTCCATTTTCTAATATACTTTCCATGTTGTTTAAATATTTTACAGTAATCATGATCTAAATTATAAACCTTTCACCAAATTTTTTTCAAACGAATCTTTTACTTTTCTTGCAATGTAGCCTGAGTGGCCACTGAGGCTACAACAGTGAAGCAGAAAGACCCTGTCCCCAACCCACCCTCATAGCGCTGGCAGTCCAATGGGTAAAAGGTGCTGACACAACAGTGTGGTGAGCCCCGACAGGGAGACTGGAAAGTGGAATGGCTCCTACCCTCACCTAGAAGGGCAGCCAAGGAAAGGTTGCCAGACTTAGACTTAAACAATGACTGGAAGTCAAACAAGCAGCATGCGCAGAGTAGAAGAGCAGGTAGAGGCAAGAGCATCTGCCAAACCGCAGACTTTATGGCATGTTCAGGAAACCCAGTGTGGCCAGAGCACAGGAGGAGGTCGGAGAAGAAAGAAGCAGAGAGGAGGGCAGGGGCCCATCACAAGACCTTGTAAGAAAGGCCTTGCAAAGTCATATTCAGCAGGTTGGACTTTATCCTGCAGGCCAAAGGACTTTAAACAGAAAGGACTGATCAAACTTGCCCTTTAGCATGGTCAGCTGTCAGCATTTTCTCGCCCAGATTACATCAGCTGTGAAGCAAGGAATTCTTATCTCAGTGCTTCACAAATGCACAATGTTCTCATCTCTGAGAACACTGAGTAGTGTTTTTCGAGTGTCAACTGAAGGAGGACCATCCATCCATCTATTCCCATCTTGTGACTACTGGTCTCACTGCCAACTTTAACAGACACTTTTCCCCAAGGCAGCATCCCTAAGCCACTAGCTACTGAAACCCGGGAAAAACCAAGCCCTTTCCAGAAGGGTAGTGGGAAGGAATCCCCTTGTGAAATCTTCCACAGGCAGGTCTCTTCAGCCACTCTAGACCCGTCAGGGTCCCAGGCCACATTTGTGAATCTTATACTTAGCACCATTGAAACCTCAACTCATTCTTGTTATCACAGACACTGATATGCTGGTACCTGCTGACATATTCGCTCTCCTCTTCCCAGCTCCCAGTGCCAACCCTAGCGTAGGCTTTCCGCATGCCTTGTGCCCAAGCTTCTGCTTTTAGACCACAGTCTATCTCTCAAACTCTTACCCTGAGGGTTTCCCATGACAATGCGCTCTCATTGGACTTTCTTCTTTCTAGATTCTGCTATGCCTGACATTTGCTCTATTATAACTCACATTCTGATTTACAGACCTTTTCAAGGTTACAAATTGCTCTGTGAACTCACTGTGGATCCTGTCACTAGTAATTAGGAATGACAATAAGGAGAAAAACTAATTGAACTTCTTGCTCTGGCATGTACCGTACAGTAACGATGCCAGGAAGGAATCCAGAAATTATTTATAAATTATAAAAATGTATAAATTATAAATTATCCCTATGATTTTTATCCACCAATATTTTTTACTATTTCTAAGCACCGAAGACACAAATTTTCTTTTAGCAGGTAAGGTAAATAAGAAATACGAGTGCCTAGTGTTTTGAAATATAGTTTTGATGAAATGACACATTTATTTGGACACACTGAGTCTTTAGCGAATTCATAATCGTTACTTGTATAATCAAGGAAGTAAAAAATGGATCTCTGCCCTGTGATATTTGGCTGTGACATCCTTGAGGTGAGGACAGATGACTTCTATGAGTCTCACAGCTCTGCAGCATCCAGTCAGTCTCTATCTTCTCCAATAAGGTAGAGCTCATTATCAGCTCAAGAAAACACCATGAAGGGCCTGACACAGATATCTTTTTAAAAGCATGTCTTTCTCTGCTTACCATTCTAGACACTATAAGGGAGTGGGAAGCAGAAGAGATATGTTTTCTGTCTTAGGTAAAAGCTCTCCAGTGTCTCCAAAGAGGCCCTTCATGATGACATTAATAATCTCAGTGTGTCTCAGGTTGAGAAACCTGGATTGGCAGTACATCGAAATGAAACGTCTTCTCAGAAGCAAACACTTACTAACCAAGTTCAATGTCCAATATGCAAAACATCTCCTTTTATGGTGTTTCCCTTGTGTGTGCTTGGAAGAGCCCTCATTTCCCAGAGCTTTTGTTAACACGTTCAAAATAGGAAAGGCACGTTCAGAATAGGAAGGGCAGGGCTCAGGAGGCATCACTGAAGACTGACATCGGAGTTGACTAAGCTATAGTAACAGTACACTGTGCTGACTTAGTATTATGGGTCTAGCACTGTGGTGAGAGTTTTATTATTTCATTGTGACCTTCACAATAATCCTTAAAGTAGTAAGATTAATCTCACCAGGGCCTAGAAATACTAACGTGCCCATAGACTCACAGAGTCTCAAAAATGAGCTGCTATGACTGAAACTTCTAGATGTCCACCAAAATCTGCCCATCACTTGACCATAATAATAGTGTTTTAGCGGGGCACAAGGCCCCCTAGCCAGAAACAGTATTTCCTAACCATCCTAGCAATTAGCTATGGACATTTGACTAAGTATGAGTCAATGGGATTTGAAATAAAGCAATGTGAGCAACTTCAACTTAAAAGACAAGCCCCTTTGCCTACTAACGTTGTCTTCCCTCTTCCTGTCAACTGCAAACACAATGCTAGACATGGATCACTCCTACGGCAAGCAGCAGCTGGAATCATGAAATGACAAACCTGCATTTAGCACCCAGGAGAGCTGAGGCTCACTCTTCTAATAGCCCTGGGACTATTTCCTCCTCTGTGAAGTGTGAATGATAATTCATGAGAGAGCCTAGTAAACTGTGGCATTCTACAAATAGGAGATTTTTGTTGCCTTTGGGGTTCTAGCTCCTGTATTGGTAAAGGGATCCTTATCCACAGAGATGTCACCTCTAAGGTCCCAGAGAACTCATAAAAGACAAAATTTAGTTTGGTTTCCAGAAAATTGAGAGTTTTTATCACTCTTGGGAAACCAATAGGCAATACTGGGGCAAACAATCTCAAACCCACTCAGTGCTTTTAGTAATTAGTATGAATCATTATCAAAAATGGTTTTCCAATCTCTTCCTAATTTTGATCCCTCCTCACATCATAACAATTTGCATCACATGAGAGGCAAAGAAAAGAATACAGATTAAAAAAATTTAATTTCTTTCTAACTAGAAATAGCCATCATTAACATTAGGTAAAAATCACCCAAGAGAAATTAACAGGCAATCATAAATCAAAGACATTCTGCAGGGGAGAGGGAGGAGGAGGGACCAAAACAGCAGGGGACTATGGTGATAGTTTATGGGTGAACTGGTGGTGGGAATTTTACGGGGACTACACCTGAGCGGAGAAAGTAGACATTGTACAAAAATGAAGAATGATGTAAAGTATAAATAAATTTTTTTTAAAAAAAGTATTCAAACAAATGTGTGAAGGGGCCTCCCTGGTGGCGCAGCGGTTAAGCGCTGCGTTGTGGAGCTGTCTGCAGCAGCGATGCGAGTTCGATGCCCAGCCCGGGAGAATCCCACATGGTGCGGCAGACCTCTCCTGCCTCGCCCGCTGCTCCCCTCAGCAGTGTATTTCTGATCTGCCTGGTCTGCTCCCCACTCTGTCTCTGGTGAAGCCTCTCACCACCCCACACCTCTGGTCTCTACCCCAGCTTGTATGTATAAACAAATAAATCTTTAAAAAAAAAAAATGTGTGAAGGATTTAGGAAGGTCAAGCAAAAAAAAAAAAAGAATCACCCAAGAAAAAGATAGCTAGAATGAGTAGGTAAATAAATAGAAACACTTACATAAAATAATAATACTGTTATTTTCATTTAAAAATACTAAGGTTGCTTTCATTAAAATTTGACAGAAGGAAACAACTCAAGTGAAAATGAACTTTAGTTATGTTGAACATCAAATGGTTCTTCAGTGTGAGAAAAGTTGTTTCCTAAAACATTTCTCTAAGGTTAAAAAGAGCGATTACAAACTTTTGCCATTTGCAGCAATATGAATGGAGCTGGAAGGGATTATGCTAAGCGAAGTAAGTCAGAAGGAGAAGGACAAACACCAGATGGTCCTGCTTATATCCAGAATATAGAGAAACCAGAGTCAGATAAAGCCAAATGAAAAGGCTAATCCTGAAAAGTTGACTACAAAACTGAAGCAGAGGGTGTGGTAGGAGGAACTGCACAAACAAAGCAGGGAGGAAGCACAACAGACTATGGAGGTACACAATGGGTGTTCTGATGGTAGGGGCACTACAGTACCTCCACCTAAAAGGGGAGTTCCTACAACAATATAAACAACAATGGAAGCAGTTACCTCTATTAAAAATACAATTTTATATATTGATTACATGTTGAAATGTAAAGTTAAATAAAGCTCACTAATAAAAGATTGGAAAAAATGTAAGAAATTAGTATTTTTTTTTTTAATATTTGCATAGAACTGGGGTGTAGGCCAGAGGTGCAGGGGGGTGAGAGGTTTCACCAGAGACAGAGTGAGGAGTAGGATAGACAGATCTAATGAAATACACTGCTGAGGGAAGCAGTAGGCGAGACAGAAGAGGTCTGCTGCGCCAAGTGGGTCATCTCCCTGGCTGGGAATCTAACTCAGGCCTCAGAGGTGATATTGCTAAGATTTAACCCCTAGGCCACCAAGAGGCCCATAGCAATTTTTTAAATTAGGATTCCATTTTATATAGTACAAAACTGATTTCTGGCAATTTCAAGCAAGATCTGTAACCTCTCATTTCTTTAATTTACTTTATTTTTAACTCTTATTGAATTAATGTTATGTTATTCCATATCCAAAATATTCATGAGCACCTGCCACCAGCCTGCAGGGACAAGGGTGGCAGTGAGAGTGAGCGGAGCACCGGGGGAGGAGTGACAGGTCATCATGGTTCAGCTGGGCAGTGGCCAGGTGCCTGTGATCATCAGCTCCATCCAATAGGCCAGGAAGATTGTCAGACCAGGAGGAAGTCCAAACTCCATCAGAGTCTGATGACATTTTTGCCAAGAAGTTTAAGGTGATCTTTTTTTTAATTAGTACTTACTTATATCCTTGTTAATTTTTGGACAGTATTTGACTTCAACCCTCAGGTGCAGTCCCTGTAGTTTTCACACCACCATTCAAGGTGCTCTTCTGTGGTTAATGAGTGGCTCATTCAAATTTGATTTGGTCTCCCAGAATTCTGAACTACAAATACATTGGAGGATTTTCCCTCATGTATAAAATCTGATTTCAGCTCCAGCTAGTGGGGAGTAGGGTCAGAGGCCTATGCAAATATTCTTCTCCCAGCTTGGGCTGTTCTCCTTGGACTTTAAGGAGGAGTTTCAAGATGGAAGCCTTCAAAGTAATAGTTCTTTGGGGTTTTGGGTTTTTTGGTTTGTTTTTTTTTTTTTTTAGCTCTTCAGGAAAATAACATTGAGGGCCACCTAATGAGTGGACACAATGTTATTCAGCCAACAGATAAACAGATACTGAGGAAATTTAAACTTTGTTCTTCACAATTGGCCAATCTGAATTAGCTCATCAGTCCTGAGACCAAAAATAAAAACAGCATTGGAGAAAAAATTCAAGGAGATACTCTTTTGCATTAGAGTATTAGACACCTGGGCCATCTTGGGTTCATAAGGAGAATCTTAAGGAGATAGAGGCTTTCATTTTGCCTGTTATGTGTTTCAGTGCACAAATAAAGCTTCGGTTGAGGAAATTATGAGGACCCTGAAACAACCTTTCATGGTAGCTGCAGTACAGCAAAGTTTGGCTAAAGCCCCAACCCAGCTGTGTGAGGGCTGCCGCCTGCAAGGCAGGCACAAGCTCAGTGAACACTGAGAGGGATGGAATTCCTCCACTACCAAACCAGAACTACAAAAGCACCTGGACACATTAATAAACTAATTATAAGCTAATTAATAAACTAATCAGGAGCAAGTGACTATTTTTGAGGAAGTTCAGAAATTGATTCATAGGAATTAACAGCAAGAGAATGGATTGATCACTTCTTTCCTGAGAAGTTTATATGAAGAGATACAAAAAGTTCACATCCATATTGGGGAGATAAAGCAGACTTCACAGATTAAGGAATACTGGAAGTGAATTACGACCTAGTTGCACTCGATTTAGGCTACATATGCTGAAAAACAAGCAAAGAGATCTTGAACTGACTCTTTAGAAAGTATTTTGACCCAGGGTAATAAAGCCAGAGGCTGACAGGAACATTCTGCCAGCAAGACAGTTCCATGTACAGCACATTAGTTAATACCAACAAAGAGCTAGATGTGTAGGAACAGTCTCTGCCTGTCTCTGAGAGCTTCTTCAGACTCTGGGCTCCTCTGAGGACCTGTCCAGTGACTCAGAGCCATCCTGCAGAGGAGTCCACTCACTCTTGCCCCCACAGGGCTTCAGGAGGCATGCAGACACCCTGAGCCATTTCCCCGTATGATAGCAGGAGCCCCTGAAACTGGCTCAAGACTCTTCCAGAGTCTTACCGAGGAAAACTTACGAGGTATCACTCAGTAAGCATAGCAAGGCCTCAACCATCTGGGCCATGCCAGTGAGGTCCCTGTTAATACACAGAGGTTTTCACAGAGGCAGCAGATATTCCTCCAAGTGGCAATTTCACCAAAAGTAAGTGATTCTCCTAACAGATATGAAGATTATACAGAGCTAGGAGAGGTCCCCCACAATCTCTTTTAGAACCAGTTTATGTAGATGGACACTTTGGTTCCGTTTCATGGGGGACAATGGGGGTGGAAGGACAGACATGAGCTTTGAGAGCTGTGGCAAAAGACTCTTCTCTAACAGATACTACTCAGAATGGAAAAGTAAAATCAGAAGCTGCAAGCTTTTGAATATTTGACTTGCTGAACAAGGGCCTAAAGCTTGATTATGAAGAATTCACTCATCTTAAAGGAGTGATCAGCACAAGAACAGCCCAGCCTCTATAGTGCCCCCTGGTTTCTCATTATGTTTGCCTCTTAGTTCCCACTGGGATTCATAGCCAGTCTTCAATATGATCTTTCTTCAGAAATAGAGGTCATATTTAAAGTGGCTTTAAGTCTGTTGGAAAGCCATAAGCCCTTGATTCTGTAACATGAAAACCTAGAAATCATAGTTGACTTTATAAAAAACACACTACTCAACCAGAGCTTGGTGCAGATGGAAAATACCATCAATCAGATGTTTGAGATGAACACCTTTAAATAGTTGCAAGCTTATGAAGTTGAGTACCACATACTTCAAGAACAACTTATCGATTCCTCTCTTCTCAGTAACAACTAAAAAACAGAAAATTTAGAGAAAATCAGCAGCTTACACAAACAAAACCTTGACCTGAACAACTGCAAATGGTAGACTCCAAAGCATCAAAGCCACAGTTGAGAAGCTCCTTACCAGTAAGAGCAAACTGAAGCAGGTTACTCTTGTCTTGGAACTGACACTGTTGGTAGGAATGTAGACTGGACCAGACCCTAAGGAAAACAATATGGAAGTTTCTCAAAAGATTAAAATGGGGCCTCCCTGATGGCGCAGCGGTTGGGCGCTGCGCTGTGGAGCTGTCGGCAGCGGTGATGCGAGTTCGACACCCGGCCGGGGAGAATCCCACATGGTGCGGCAGACCTCTCCTGCCTCGCCCGCTGCTCCCCTCAGCAGTGTATTTCTGATCTGCCTGTTCTGCTCCCCACTCTGTCTCTGGTGAACCCTCTCGCCACCCCACGCCTCTGGCCTATACCCCAGCTGTATGTATAAATAAATAAATCTTTAAAAAAAAAAAAAGATTAAAATGGATCTAGGCCTCCCTGGTGGCACAGGGGTTAAAGTCTCAGAACTATCAAGCTATGACCAGCCACTGCAGCAGAGTTCAATCCTGGTCAGGGAGCTGACCCACATGTCACAGCAGACCTCTCCTGCCTCGCCCGCTGCTCCCCTCAGCAGTGTATTTCAGTAGACCCGCCTGTTCTGCTCCTCACTCTGTCTCTGGTGAATCCTCTCATCCCTCTGGCCTACACCCCAGTTCTTGCATGCATAAATAATCTTCTTTTAATTATAAAATGGATCTAACACATGATCCAGTAATTCCACTCCTAGGTCTCTACACAAAAACCTAAAAACACTAATTTGAAGGGAAACTTGCACTCCCATATTCACTGCATTATTTACAATCGCCAAATTATGTAAACAACCTAAGTGCCCAAAAAGCAGATGAGTGGATCAAGAGGCAATACATATACACAATGGACTACTACTCAGTGATCAAAAAATAATAAATGTATTCAATGTGCAGCAGTATGGACAGAGCTGGAATTAGCATAATAAATACACTGAAATAAGTCAAAATGACAAATACCAGATGGTGTCACTTATGTGCAATATAGAGAAACCAAACAAAGGGTGAGGAAAAGTCAAACTCAGAAACTAACCTTGCAAGCTGACTACAGAGGAGCAGAGGGCAAGAACAAAGTAGTGAGGGAGAACAGTGAACTATGGTGGTGTGCTATGGGCGCTTTGGTGGTAGGAGCAAACCTGAAGGGGAAGACCCTATACCTCCAAAGAACAATGGTGTACCCCAACATCACCTCAATAAAATAATTTTAAATGTAAATAAAAATAGAAAAATGAAAGCAGACAGTTCACCAAAGAAGTCAGAGTGACAAAGACATGAAAAAAATTGCTGAACATACTAGCCCTTAGGGAAATGCAAATTAAAACCACAGTGGGATACCACTATATACTTATTAGATGGATTTTTTAAAAAAGAAATTTAATATCAAGAGCTTGCAAGAGTGCAGAAAAATTGAATTTCTCAAACACTGCTGATAAAACGCAAAATGGCACAACCATTTTGAAATTAATTGGGTATTTTAAAATTTAAGATTTATTTATAGGTATCTACACAAAGACTGAAAAATACTTCTCCAGGGCCTCCCTGGTGGCACAACAGGTTAAGCACATTGCTGTGGAGCTGTCGGCAGCTGCAGTGAGTTCCACGGCCAGCCAGGGAGATTCCCACATGGCGCAGCAGACCTCTCCTGCCTCACCCGCTGCTCCCCTCAGCAGTGTATTTCGGTCACTCTGCCTGTTCTGCTCCCTACTGTCTCTGGTAAACCCTCTCACTGCCCCACACTTCTAGCCTGCACCCCAGCTTGTATGCATAAATAAACCTTTAAAAACAATAATCCAAAGGGATATTATATGTTCTCCTATAGTCACTGCAGCACTATTTATAGTAGCCAAGTTACGGAAACAATCTGTGTCCAGTGACAGATGATCAGATTAAAAAGATGTGGTGTATATATATACACAGAACACTACTCAGCTATTTAAAAAAGTGGAAAAGATGAAACCTTGCCATTTGTAAAAAAAAAAAAAATGGATGGAACTAGTTGGGATTATGTTAAGTGAAATAAGTCATAAGACAAAGGATGACAAAGACTCACACATGGAATACAAGGAAACAAAACAAAGGAATAGATAAAACTAAATTTAATCAAGACCTAGAAAACTGACTATAAAATTGAGGTTAACAGAGGTGGTCAGGGGAGTCATTGGACTATGGAGGATTAGGAGTGCTTTGGTGGTGGGTACGGTGTGGTTAGATATATCGGAAGAGATATGAACCTATACCCTTAAATACACTGTTAAAAACCAATGTTAGCTCAATTAAAAAATACAATTTTTAAAAATACTTTCCTTTAAAATGATTTAAAAATTATACGTGCCTTTACAAGATTCCACATTTCTAAATATTTACCCAAGAGAAATGAAAACTTACATTCACAGACCAAAAAAAACCCCATACACAAATGTTTAAAGCAACTTTATTCATAATTACCAAACACTAGAAACAATCAAGATATCCCTCAATTGAGAAATGGATAAATGTGGAAAACATATTCCACATGGTGGATTACTTAGCAATAAAAAGGAGCAAACTATTGATACACACAACATAGATGAATCTCAAATGCATTATTACCTAAAAAACTTAGACACAGATGTCTCTGTTTATGAACGCAAAAGTATACGAGCAATAAATAGATCCATGGTAACCAGGGACTAGGTGGGAGACCGGTGTGAGAAAGGCCTATAAAGAGGCAGCATATAGAAAATTTTATGGTCATATCTATTCATAAACATGATTGACATGGTAATCATATGCACTTATCAACACAGAGCTATGCATTAAGAGGGGTGAAATTTGTTTTAATAAAAATAATTCATAAAAGAAAAACATGTTATATGGAAGAAATTTCAGAAAAACCCCACTCAACTGATGAGCTAAGTAGTAGGCATGGTTTAAGGTGAAGTGAAGCCTCTTGACCCCCATTCTAGGATCCTTTCCACGACAGTAGTAACTTTCAATTTTTTTTAAAATTTTGTCTCCAACTTAGAAATATATCATTAACACAAATCTGACAGCTTAAAACAGTAATTATTTATTATCACATAGTTTTGCAGGTCAGAAGTCTGGCACAGCTGGCTGGATTCTCTGTTCAAAATGAAGGTTTTGGTTAGCTGGACTCTATTGAGATCATAGGAGAAAATCCATTCTCAAGACCACACACGTCGCTGGCAGAATTCAGTGTAACGCTTTTGTAGAACTGAAGTCACTTCTTTGCTGTCATTCAGAGGTTGTCCACATACCTTGGCTCACAGACCTCTCCATTGTCACAGTGGGCAATAATGAGTTGTCTTTTTTATGCATTAAATCTTTCTGACATTCTCTTCCGCCATCTCTCTCTGACTTCCTCTTCTATCCTCAGCTGGGAGAAGATTCTGCTTTTAAGGTTTCTGTGATTACTTTGCCCAAATAATCCAGGAATATCTATTTTAAAGCCAACTGATTAGTTGTATCTGCACCAGCTGTTGTCATGTTACATAACATTTCCACAGGTATGATGCCAGGAGTAAAGGTAATGAGGGCCCAAATTCTGAATACCATACACTTCACACAATTACCTAACTAAAGAGTCATATAAATGAAACAAAAATACTTAACCTTACTCAAAACTCAGACGCTTCTAACATATTTTAAAATGCCAGTGACGACATACTATATTGGCTTCATGTCCCAATAATGGGTAGCAACCTCTGAGTTTATCTTGAATAAAGGCCAGCATGTCCTCTAAAATTCTGTTTGCAATTAACAGGAGACCTATGGAAGAGACTCAGGGTCTAAGAACCTCTGAAACCATGCACAAAGTTGTGGAACTTACTAATCAAGAGAAAAACCCATTTGATGACAGTCTATAAGGTTCAGTGCTAATGAAGGCTGTCAAGGTCACGAAAAGAGCAAAAAGATTGAAAAATCGTAACAGAGCACAGGAGACTGAAAAGATATCACAAGTAAATGCAAAGTAATATCCTGAAATGGATCTTGGTAAAGAAAAAGGGAGTTAATGGGAAAATTGAGATATTCAAATAAAGTCTGACTAATTAACAGTCCTATAAAAATTAGTTTCGTACTTTTGACAAATAAACCCGCTATTCTAAGATGTTAATAATGAAGAAATTAGGTGAGTGGTTTACAAGAACTTTGTACTATCTTTGTAGCTTTTTCAATCTAGTATTGCTCTAAAATAGTTTACTCATGAAACATGATAGGAATGAGTATCTGTGCATTTTACTAGGGAGATGTGTGAACTTTGTTATCTTAAGACCCCCCCCCCCACCCCGCCCTGAGGCTTCTTTTCTTTACCACTACTTTCCAAGTACTCTGCCTCCTTCCTACTAGGTCACCCTCACCTCACCTCACAAACCAAAATTTAGCCACTGTCTGGGCAAGGGGAACAATGAGGAGTTATTGTTTAATAGGTACAGAATTTCAGTTTGGGGAGATGAAAAATGTTCTGGAGATGAATGATGGTGGTGATTGCACAACAATGTGGATGTACAATGATCCACTTAAAAATAGTTAAAACAACAACCTTTGTTATGTATATTTTACCACAATCTAAAATTAAAGGACACTAACACATGCTATAATATAAAACTTGAAAACACTATCTACATGACAGAAGTCAGACACAAAATACCACAGGATTCCACCCATATGAAAATGTTCTAAAATTGATAGTTGCAGTATCAGTATATTCACTAAAACTACTGAAATGTGTACACTTTAAAATGGATGTAGGCATATAAAGGCATGTGAATGATGTCTCAATAAAGCTGCTAAAAAATTTAGTTGGTTCTAAATTTTTATCACAATTTATTTGAATTTAAGACCTTAAGTGGCACCCAATAAATTCTGGAACCATATTCTGATGCTATGCTGGAAAAACTGAAATCAAATAAATAAGACTGAAATTTAAAATGACTGGCAAGAAAATAAGGTCTTGCCAGGAAGGTCTGTGACTAGGTCTGGTAACTCTCCAGTCACAGAGGCAAGGACAAAGGCAAGGTTATAAAACACACTAGGTTGAAGTTGATCAGAGACCTTTATTCTGGTCCTCATCATTTATTAGGCAACCTACACAAAACATTTTCTTAATCTCTGCTCCAAGCAGCAGCAGCTTGTATCCAGTCCTGAAATGGAAGACACAAGTAATGGAAGACCTTGTAGAAGAAAGCTAACAAATGAGATCTCTGCTTATCCCAGCTTAGATGTAGGTAGAACAGGAAAATGTGTAAGTACAATATTCCAGACTGTCTTCAAAGCTGAGGCCTGCAGGACAGGGACTAACTGAAGGATTCAGGTGAGGGTCACAGAACTGCCCAGCTCAGCAATCAATCCAAAGTACCTAAAATACAAAGAGCAAGGTGTAAAGCAAAGTGCCTCGAGAGCTGAATGAGTGTAACAATCTGGGCAAAGCAAAAATGGAAGCTGCTCTAGCACTGACAGTTCTTTAAGATCAAAATACTCATTTAGAAGATTATCCATCCAAAAGATACTTGGGGGGAAAACATGTCATCACAGAAGGTAGTCAGCTGGGAATTAAGCACAGTGATCAGCAGAGCTACATAGAATTAGAGATGAGAAAAGGGATAAGAGTTGGATTAATGAGCACTGTAGACACCATAAAAAGAATGAGTGATAAAAAAAAATGAGATAAATTCTCTATGAGAAGTTTATAATCTTTTTAGAAAATGCCAGCTCAAGGTGGGAGACTGAATCATAAGTTCACGGACTCTCCCACGTAAGATTCCATTCAAAAGAAAAAAAAAGTTCAAAGAGGATATAAATCTACAACAAATAGGGGCCCACCAGCAGTTAGGAGACTTCAACAAAGATGAATAATAGAAATGTGACTTAATTTTATTTATAAATAGAGCAGAGGAAAACAAAGCCTAGTGTGAACACAGAGGAAGCTACAGCAGAGGTGGGAACCAATCTGTCTAGAAAACCCAAGGGGGGGTCCAGACTCAGACCCCAAGAATGATGGAAAGAGACACAAGACTAAAATGGGTTAACTACTCAAGGGGCTGTATAAGAAACAGGTGACCCACCGCCATACTCCCTCCATGCAGCACCACCAAAGGACAAGCATTTAAACCAAACTTGGGAGGAAAGAATGAGAGGACTTTCTTCTAAAGAACTAAATGAATTAATGGGATAGAGCCAGGGCAGTTTTTGAAAATGCCAGTTTGCTACAGTAAAGCTTTCTGCATTCTGGCCTTTGGGGGTCCCCATCATGATAAGTAGTCCAACTCTGCCCACTCTAAAGCAAACTGCCTGGTAAAGAGTATGCACGCGCGCGCGCACACACACACACACACACACACATTTTCCCAAGTCTTCCAAGTTCCTCATTTTATATAGAATGAAAATTACCAGGCACTGGAAGAAGAAGTACATAGTGAGAGACCAAAGTTTCTATTTTTTAAAGTGTCAATACAAATTACTGCTGATAAAACTATTTTTAAAGCAAAAATCCTGTAAACATTTAAGAAGCATCAAGAAAAGGCAAATCCAAAATCTAGAAAAGGCAAGAACATGAAGTAAACCCACCCCCCAAAGCTACTTTTGGCATTCCAATCTAAAAAAAAAAAAAAGAGCTAAGAAACTACTATGACTTTGGCAGACTGAGAGAATCAAGAGTCAAATCCCAGAATCCTTCCAAGAGGGAGGGTCTTATAACTTCCCTTTTAAAAGCTAGAGAACCAAATAGCTAAACTCTCCGAGTAAAGCAGAATCAGAACTAAATTAGGGTTTGTATTTACCACAGTGATTCAATAATCTGCAAATCTTGGATTTAAAATAAGGATATCTTGCACTGATAAATACCCATTAAATGCACTGTAGAAGAAAATGAAAAAGAGTTACAGTGCATATGTTCATATACAATGGAATATTTTTCAGTCATAAAAAATAAAAAAATCCTACCATTTGCAACATGGATGGACCCTGAAGAATAAGTGAAAAAAGTCAGAGAAGGGGAAAACTGTATGATTTCACTTATATATGGAATCTTAAAAAAAAAAAACTCACAGAAAAAGAAATCAGACTTGTGTACTAACATTAGGTTTTGATAAATTAAAGATGCATGAAGCAACTGAGAGAGTAACAATTAATAACAGAAAGCGTATATAACTTCCAAACTGACAGTAGAAAATGGAATAAACTCTACTCAAAATAGAAAGTTAAATCAAAAAAGCTAAAGAGAAAACAAAAACAAAGCTTAATACAGGTAAGACAAATAGAAAGCACAGAAGATGACAGATTTAAGCCTACACAGATCACTATTCACACAGATCACACAGATCACTACACAGATCACTAATAAATGAATTAAGTTTCCAGTTAGACAGTAGAACTCTTAAAAATAATCTAATTATATACCATTTACAAAGATGTGGAAAGGTAAAAATGGAAAAACATACCATGCAAATCCTAACATAAAAAACACAGTAACCTTTAATGTTAGACAAAATAGACTCTCACGATAAGAAGTACTACTAGAAATAATAATCAATTTACGAAAGTAATCACCAACAATGCATAATACTAAATTTACATATACTTATTCACATGGTCTCATAATATAAAGAAAATATAGACACAGAAATAGAAGTAGAAATAGTCCACAATCATAGCAAGAGACTTTAATACACAGCTCTTAAAAATTGATCAAATAAGCAGACAAAAAGATATTCAATAAGAACACAGATAATCTAAACTGCAATAACCAAACGACATGGTACCCAACAGCTACATGATATACCTCTCCTTTGAGAATAGTAAGAACATTCATAAAGTTGATTATACAGTGGGGCCCTTAAAGTTTCAAATATTCCGAAGGACAAAAATAATTCAGTATATTTTCTGAACATAATGCAATTATCATTAATAATAATAATGAGAGAACTATAAAGTTCCCGTATTTTTGGAAATCAAGAAATATTCATCTAAATAAACCAAGTTCCTCAGAACTTGAAAGTCAAAAAATATTCTAAATATTTCAAAACAAATGATTATAAAAATGTTTTTTATTAAATTTCTATTAAACATTTTCTATTAAAACTTGTAAGATATAGCTAATGCAAACCCTTGTGGAAATTTTGTAATGAAAATGTAATACAGTAGAAACAAAGTCTAAAAGTTACAAGAAGATAGTAAACTTGGAAAAAGTGAAAGAAATAAAAGCAGAAACCAATGTAATATAAAACAAATATATATATACTATATATATATAATATATATATATAGTATATATAACATATACTAGACAGAATCAACAAAGCCAAATGTTGGTTCTTTGAATACTGACAATTTTCTAGTGAAGTGATCTAGAAAAAAAGGCTGTGATAATATTAAGAATAAATCTGGTAAGTTTTGAAAGTTACCAAAAAGCCTAGGTAGCTGCATTACTAAACTCCACCAAATATTCAAAATAAAAACAATGCAGTTTTGCAAGTTTTCCAAAGAACAGATAAAGCAGATATATTCTCCAACTAATTTGTATGAAACTCTCATACAGTATGAAAGAAAATGCTAATCTCTCTTATAAATAATGATACAACATTTACCAAGTTAAAATTAAACTGCCAAAAATGTATGGTATGTATAATTACTGGGAAATAGCAAAAGTGCTCTCTTTGAAATCAAGATAACTGCTATCACCTTGTAGTGCAGCATAGCAAGAAAAAAGAAATTTAAAAGGGTTGGGGAAAATGTCACAGAATTGTCACACTGGTAGATAATCAGTAATTAAGGAAAAGAATCAACAGGCAAGTCATGAGAATTTATAAGTGTTGAGCAACATGCTAGATATAAAATTAACATATAAAAATCAGGCCTATTTCTATATCTTAGCAACATTTGGAAAATGCAATTCTTTTTAGTAAGATACCACTAACAATAGCATCAAAAATATTAAGTATTTGAAAGAACACATATAACAAAATATGTCAAGATTTCTTCAGGAAAACAAAAAATGTTTTAGAAATTAAAGACTTAAATGAATGGGGAAATATATCACACTCATGAACTGGAAGATTCGTTATTGCAAATATCATTTCTCCCCTAAAATAATTTATAGATGCAATGCCATCTCAATCAAAAGTTCTTTCTGTGCAACTCAACAAGCAGCTTCTAAAATGTACCTGAAAATGCAATGAATCATAAAACAGCCAAAACACGTAAGAGAACAAGGTGGGAAGATTTGCTGTTTCAGATGAAATTAACTGTAATTGAGACAGTGGTACTGACACAGGAATAGACAGATCAACAGGTGAGAAGAGAAATGCTCAGAAATAAATCTTGATTTGTACCAAAGGTAGCACTGCAGGCAAATGGTTATGGGCAAGTGGATAGCTAATAAAGAAGGCAAAAAAATGAAACTGGACCCTATCTCAATTCGATACACAGAAAGTCCACCCGAGTTTTACAAAAGACGTAAGCATAAAGATGTTAGCACTACCAAGATTATCTTCTGAACTTGAAGGAGAGAACAATTCCCTATTAAGCAGGACACAAACAGCACTAGCTATAAATTAAAAATTATATTTGACTACTTTTAAGAACTCATGTTTATCAAAAGATATCCTAAAAGTTATAAACCAGAAAAAGATACTTGCTTCCCATATACTGAAAGATTCCTATTCAGATTATGTATTTTTAGGAATAAGAAAAAACAATGAAATATCCCCAAAATAACTGAGCAATCCCACCCTCAAAATGGAGATACATATGAAAAGATGATCGATGTTAACAGTAATCAGGGCAATGCAAATTAAAACTACAATACAACTGTCATTATACATTCCTGTAACAATCAAAAACTGATAGCAAAATAAAAACCTGACGATGCCAAATGCTGGTGAGAATGAAGAGTAATGGGAACTACATACTGCTGGTAGAAATGTGAAATACAGAAAAATGACCAGCACCTACAAAAGGGAGATATACTTAGCCTATGCGCAACAATTTTATACACACATCCCCTTTGTGCAAAATGTACAAGAATGCTCAGAAAATTGTTGATAATAGCAACAAGAGGATACATTAAACAACAGAATCCAACAAAGGAACATTTAAATGGTTTCACTGCATTATTGGCACACAATGGCACGCTATATAGTAGAGAAAAAGAACAATCTAGAGTTAATGTGCAAGCACATAGATCAATCTAAAGAAAAAAAGCTGTGGGACATACGCTGACCAATGAATAAAGAAAGTTCCAAAAAAATATAAAAGTGAACCTATTACTTATAGATGCACACTTATATGGTACAACTATAAAGAAAATCAAAGAAGGAATAAGTCACAATACTGTTATACCAGGAAGGGGATGGAAAGATATGATGAAAAAAATATATATAGAACTTCTAAAGTACTCCTAATGCTCTATTTCTAGTTGGTGGTTATTATGGTGTTTATTCTATTACCTGTTGATTTCAACTCTGCTCTTTGTGCTATAAGGAAAAGATGAGAAAATATATACTCTTAAGGAAAAAAAAAAATCTCTCACTATGTATGATCATGGCTGTTAACTAGAGTTACTGTGATCACTTCAAATATATACAAATGTGGGCCTCCCTGGTGGCACAGTGGTTAAGCGCTGTGCTGTGGAGCTGTCAGCAGCAGCGACATGAGTTCGATGCCTGGCCGGGGAGATTCCCACATGGCACAGCAGACCTCTCCTGCCGCGCCCGCTGCTCCTTTCAGCAGTGTATTTCCATCCATCTGCCTGTTCTGCTCCCCACTCTGTCTGGTGAACCCTCTCACCGCCCCACGCCTCTGGCCTGTACCCCAGCTTGAATGCATAAATAAATAAATATTTTAAAAAAAACAAATATATACAAATGTACACATAAATATATACATATAATACATATAAATATATACAAATGTACTGTGAAGTTGTACATCTGAACTAATGTCAATTATACCACAATAAAACATACACAAACACACATATTTGCTTAAAGAGACTAACAGTTGCCTATAGGAAGGAAATCAATATGAGGGATGAGTGTGTGTAGAGGAAGGCTGTCCACAGTACTGCTAACATCTACACTCCGCCTATAGATAAAGCATAGATGATTTAACTCAGCTAAGAACATACCGATGTTAAAAGCCCTGACAATGTCAAAGCATAGATGACACAAAGTGAGAGATAGAAGTAGGCTAAACATGGAGAAGGAAAGAATAGATTTACTAACAATTATACCTTACAAAGCAGGTGGTCAAGAAATAAGCTGAAAATGGGATACAACAAAAAAGTGGACATTTTTGTATGTTATATAAACATAAGGTAAGGCAACAAAGGAACTAAAAAATATGAAACTACCACCAAAAAATCAAAAGGAGGAAATGGATTTAATGGAATAACAGACCAATTAAATCTTCACTTATCATAGCAGGAAATTACCAGTAACATTTTCAGTACAGAGCACATCTGCAAGGATAAAACATATTCTTTACACATGTAAGTTGCCACTGAAAAAGCTAAAACCAGAAACAACAAATGGATGAGGCTGCATTTCATTATAAGCCATCAGGTAATTATCTGAGGTTTAGGAATGGATATATATTTATTTGATTTAAAAAAAAAAGATTTTCTACTTAGAATATACATATCTAAGTACATAAGAACATTTATTTTACCAGGTACAAACAATACATCTTGAATCCACAAAACTAAAATAACCAAAATTCCAATCTACTAAATAGGATAGAGCAGAGAGATTTAAATACTGATATTATTTCATCAGAAGATAAAAACAGGACCTCCCTGGTGGCACAACAGTTAAGCGCTGCGCTGTGGAGCTGTGAGCAGCAGCGGGGCGAGTTCGATGCCTGGCCGGGGAGATTCCCACATGGCACGGCAGACCTCTCCTGACTCACCCGCTGCTCCCCTCAGCAGTGTATTTCCATCCATCTGCCTGTTCTGCTCCCCACTCTGTCTCTGGTGAATCTTCTCACCGCCCCACGCTTCTGGCCTGTACCCCAGCTTGTATGCATAAATAAATAAATCATTAAAAAAAAAGATAAAAATGAACATACCTACCACTAAGTAAATGGACATTTACTAAAAATCCAAGGTAAGTATTATCCCATGGAGTTAAAACTCCAAACTAAATAGCATGCCATAGAATAGGATAGAGTCAAAAACTACATAAACTCCCCCCACTTCTATTCCAGACACCCAATTTATTTTCCTCAGGGGTGGTTTGAAATTTGTATTTGAATAAAAATTTGTTATCATCCATTTCTTTGAAAAGCTGGTAATTAAAAATGAGCAATAAAGTAGGCTCCTAACATTTTAGGTTGAAGAACTTACAAGAAGTCAGTCACAAGTAATTGCCTGCCCTAGGTAGGCAGCTAACAAGTTATTTTTAAGAAAAGTGAGTAGGTGGAATGATGTTTCAGAAAGATCTACAAATTAAGGGACTATTCAATAATCTAGGTTTAAAGGTGGTCATGGGAACGCATCTTAAAAGAATATATCAAAAGGGCCAGGAACCTAGATTGATGAGTTGCAGAACATTAGAGCAGTAACAATGAGGTAAGTTTTTAAAATATGAAGGTATGAAGGCATGCGGATGATATAAAATTACCTTGGTGAAGGTAGGAACGAACTAAAAGTGCTTTGCTTTGCAAAACTATTCCGTGAGAATATGTGTAAGGGAAGAGTAAAACATCAATTTTGTTATTAGTAGCAGAAATAGCTCAGAGAGTAGATAAAATAAGGAACTTCAAATACTTGCTATTTCAGTAACGAGATTTAGCTATCATACTTGTTAATGCAAAATTACTAAGAACAAATACAGGCAAGCACAGAATCTCCCTGAAGCAAAACAATCACTTTTCCACAGACTGATGAAAAAGGTGCAAAAAGTAACCTTTTAAATGTTGGCAACTGTTTCTGATCTCTATCACATGATGAGGGGAAAGATTTATACCTAGAGACAGAGATCAAAGCAGGAATCAAACTTCTGAATCTACCTAACTCCTCCCCATTTCCCTCCCACTTCTTTATGGTTAGCAATTTTCAAGTAGAAGCTCAAATTCCCCAAGGAAATTAGAATTGCTAAATCTCACCAGTTTTTATTATCTTAACAGGAAGCAGGGAGAAAAAAACATCCTTACACAAACAACAAAGAAACTGGTATCCATTTTTACAAGTCTCTGAGCTTCGATTATTAGCATGGAAAAGACAGGTAGAAAGGATTACCCACTGATCCAGACTCACCTTCCAGAAAAGCAAATTCATCCACAGCTTCTATTGCATTATCTGAAAGATAAGGTAAAAAGACACCTGACTAACTGGTCATTTGGACATCAGCCCCAAAAAATACACTGCCCATGCTGTGAGGAGGTCTAGCAAATAAGAGTGCTTATAAAATCTGCTCTTTGCAGTCTTGAGATCCATTTCTACTCCACCACTAAATCTTACACATCAACAGTCTCTTCACAAGAATAGAAAAGTCTGTGCAAATAATACTATTCAGCAGGGTGAACTATTTCTTTCAAAGTTACTAGAGATGAGTTTGGCAATACCGCAGGGTGTAAATAAGGTAAATGAAAGCTTACACACGTGGGTATGTTGAATCAGGAATCAATCTACCCCCTCACTCCCCCTACCCAAGTCTAGGTGAAAAAGTAGTATCAAGCCTGGTGTAGTATAGTGGAAAGAACAGCCGCTTGGCAGCACTTACACTCAGTTCACTCTCTGTTCCACCACCTTTCAGTCACTCAAACCAGAGACTAACGCATTGTGGCAGTCCCAAAGGTAACAACACAGAGAGACCCAGTGGCAATTCTCAACTTAGTGACTGATGACCTTCTCAACCTGTTAAAAGGAAAGCTCTCTCCCCAACCATCCCCCCAATACAAGATCCCAGTGACACTCTACCCAAATCTCTCCTCTGGAGCGTTTTCCTCTTTCCTTGTTGGGCACAACAGTAGGCATCTTTTGCAATGGTCTCCACAAACAGTTCCTGTAAAGCAAACAAGTATAGGTGTATCAATGGGTCTTCACAACGCCCGTGAGCGCTCAAGTTTGTGAGTGGAGCGCAGGAGGTGAAAGGGAGCTCGCGTACGTGGTAGCTGTTATCGGGAAGGTCGGGATTGTCCCGGGTTTAGGACGCTCTATTCATTCCCCTTTCTCTTGCCTTCGCTCAGGACGTACCCCTCTCTCGAAAATCCTCCTCACTCATACACTAAAGTCTCCGACAAGTTCTGTGTTTTAACACTGGAGATGCAAACTTAAGCAGTTCAAGTCAAGAGAAGGCAGATGTATTAAACCAATGCAACTCGTGTAGGTGCGCTTCTGTCCTTCCTTCGCACTCGCTCATCTCAAAATCCCCGCCCAGTCCCTCTCTCTCCTCGCAATCGTCAGCACACACCGCCCAGACCCTCGTCTTCCCGCTCCGGGTTCAAAACCGGCCCAAACCACCGCCGAGCCCCGCCCTTCCCCGGCTCCCCGCTCTCCCCGCCCTCCCGCCGCACCGCGGCTCGTGCCAGAATGAAGATGGCTTCCTGTCCCGCGAGCGTCACGTCGGGGTCCGCCTTCACTAAAGCCTTCACTCGTGCTAGAGGAAGCCTCGAGAGACGAGCTCCGGGAGCATTCGTCGGGGCTTGGGGCTGCGGGGTCGCTGCCTCCCCACTGGGTCCCTCCTCCTCTCGGGGCGTCCCGCTTCCAGCCACCGCCGCCGCCATCCGGGCCCGAGCGAGTTGCGCGCGGCCGCTGACTGTGCGCGCGCAAGCAGCGCCGGCCCCTTTCCCGCGCGCGCTGGAGGCTCCGCCCCCCGTGGGCGCGTGGCTCCGCCCTTCATGCGGTGGGTCGGGACCGGGCGGGGGCGTGGCGACTGTCAGTCTTCCACCACGCCTCGCAGCCGCGGGACTCCTGGAAACTCCCTCACCGTTTCCAGGGCCTCACTAGCCTTCCGCCTTACTTGAGACCAAGCATCACCACTTAGTCAGTGAATATGGTGGACCGGGCTGGTGCCGGGAGTTATCCCCCTTACCTCCCTATCTGGAGAAACCCAGACCCGGCCAGCCACGGAGTGTTACCCTAGGCTGAGAAAGACAAGTGGTCCAAGGAGGCCTGCATGTTCCCTGACAACTCAGCATCCGGAAAAGAGTACCAACTCCTGACCAGCTTCTAGGAGGACATGATGCTTTTTAATGAGGGGTAGAACTGCAAGTGGAAGAACAGTCCAGACAACCATAAGAAAAGGGTGTGGAGGTTGGAAACATGACGTAGTGATCACAAAGGGCCCACGTTCTTTCAGCCTCAATTTGCAGCAGCACAGTTCTCAAACTGTTCACAGGATCCCTTAACATTTATAAATTATAGAGGACCCCAAGGAACTTTACTGTAGATTATATAGAGATTTACCAAACTAGAAATTAAAGTTCTAAAACACTCAAAATAACGAATACATTACAAGTTAATGTAAATAACATTTGATGACAACTGTAACTACAAAACCAAATAATTTAGTAAGAAAGGTCTCGGATGTCTGGCTTAAAGGAGCCAACTGGAAGACCACTGGATTTTCTAGCTGCTTCTATATGTTAATGTTACCACTTTTCACATAAATCTGGAAAATTCTATCTTCTTAAGAGAGTAAGGATGAAAGGAGTAATGAAAATAACCTAGTATTATCAAGAAAATACTTTTTTTTTAAAGTTGTTACTTCATGGATCCCTTAAGATGATCACTCAGAACACATACATCCCAGGAGTCCCTACACTACACTTTGAGATCTGCTGATGTAGAGGAACAGTTTTATTTGCAACAACAGGCTTAAGTACTTTCTATGTATATGGATCCAAGTGTAACTGAACTCAATGATTTGTTCTCTTGTGGGTGTCTGCAATGAATCAAAGCCACTGCCAAGGTGGAGTGCACAAAGGACAAGTATGTATTTCCTTGTAGCAAGAAAAGGAGCAGTGAAACTAGAGCTTCCAAAGAACTGTCTCCTAGAGGGGATGGTGAGCTGAAGTTATATGTTTAGTGTGGCCGGGTCTCCAGGAATACTTTTGTTCCCGGGCTAGTTCCACTCTTTGCAACCAGCCTCTTCAAGCATACCTTTTTTCATAAGAGAAGTTTGCATTTTAACCCCTCACCAACCTCTACCCTCTGGAATAGGGAAATAGAACTGAAGTGGAACTTAAGGAGATATTACAAATAAAGATTGAAGCGGCGATTTGGTATCATAGCATGGGCAAACTATAACATATTGTGATCATTTTTTAATATATCCATAAGTTCTTTGACACTCTGCATTCAAGAGGTGCAGCCTAAATCATCTCTCCTCAAGTGTGAGCTAGACTCACTTCTAGTGAGCAGAATATGGCAGAAGTGATACTGTATGGCTTCCAAGAATAGATCATAAAAGACTTTGCACAGAGACTACTAGAATAAATGAGTTTAGCAAGATTACAGGATATAAAATCAACCTTAAAAAATCAACTGTAGGGCCTCTCTGGTGGCGCAGCGGGTTAAGTCAAAGCACTATGAAGCTATCCAGAGTCACTACAGCACGAGTTCAATCCCTGACCAGGCAGCTGACCCATATGGCACAGCAGACCTCTCCTGCCTCGCCCACTGCTCTCCTCAGCAGTGTATTTCAGTCAGTCCACCTGTTCTGCTCCCCACTCTATCTCGGTTGAATCCTGTCACCACCCCACACCTCTGGCCTGCACCCCAGCTTGTATGCATAAATAAATAAATCTTTTTAAAAAATCAACTGTATTTTTTATATTCTGACAATGAACAATACAGAAGTGACCAAGACCTTGCTCTTCACCCAATGCACATATTTACAACATCCAAGATACAGAACTGAAATAAATTATAAAAGAAGTGGTGGAAGAAGTGCTGGTTTCCCAAAAGCACCTTGATTACTCCAATACTTGACTGTGATAGAAAGTAATAGTTCTAAAGAACAATCATGGACGCTTGTCTCCAACCTCAAAGTCCCAGAATACATCTGGATATACATCTGGGAGAACCCAAAGAAGCCCCAGAAAACATCTGGGGAAAAAGTCCTGGGATATGGGTGATTCCACTTAGCCAGATACCCCATTCTCCAGCTGACAAACAAATATATTTGCCAGCTGTAGGCAAATATCTTGAATATCTTGGGACCTTTACAACCACCCCCTGCAACACACATTTGTTATAGACACATGGCCTTCATCTCATCTCTAGGAGTCAAAATTTCTAATTTTCTACACTTATCCAGATATCCATCTTTACCCCATTTGATTTTGTCCACACTTATAACTCTCTCCTAACTTTCTTAAAACTTAGACATTCTATAAGGAAACTGTCAGTCTCCTTAATAAATTCCACCAAGGTTGTGACAAAGGGGAAATTATCCACATACAGAGGATAAACTGGTCCACAAACACCTAACTTATTCCAGTTAAGACCCAGCAAGAGACAAGTACTCCCTCTGCTGCTGGCCTGGGGACCATTTTCCAGGCCTGAATGGCCTGACTTCCCCAAAGGTTGATGCTGAGGAATTTATTTCTTTAAATTCCTACTGTTAATCGACATTATGTTTAGTATGTTACTTTAAAATGAACAAATATAAACTTCCTATCTTATGTAGCTTTCAAATTACTTAAATACCAAACAAAACTACAAATTAAAAACAAACCTGAAAGATCACTAGATCTCACAATGAAAACATTAACGTGATGGTATTTTGTTGGAACTAAATTGCTGAAGTTGGGCTTGACAGACCTGTCTGCATGCAATATGTTTCATTTTCTGTCTACTTGATTCTTTTGACTTTGAACAATACTGGAACCATCACTTGAGTCTTTCTCCTTGTCACTGCAAGATTTATCCTTTTTAATAAACATTTTAAACCACTGCTCGATTAGTTTGAAGGGCTGATAAATTTAATACTGCATCCCACTAAGTACAGAATAAGGAAAAATAATACTGAAAATGAACATTAAAACTATTATTGAATATATATTACTTTATTGTTTCTTTCCTGACACTGAGTAACAATTCAGGTGGGTATGTACCGCAGTAAGTCTGCTCTTAGCATGCGTGGTGGCAATGTCAGAGGGTCTTTTGACTTGAAGGGAGCTACAATACCCATGGGCCAGGAAATTAATCAATTTTCCCACTACTTTAATCTATTCAACTCTATTCTAATCTATTAGTGCAAAATCTTTACTACCACAGCATAACAAGATGTTGTTTGTCCTTCAGGTGTTACCAAACTTATCCTCAGGCACTAAAATAATGTGAGAGGACATTTTCATTACTTTTGAGATTACCTTCAAAACAAAAACATAAAATTAGAAAATTTCCTGTGGATGCTTTATTCCCTCAAAAAACACATTTACAGACACACAACCAAGAATTTTAAATAGTATTGTACTAAAACCTTGGGAGATAGCAGTGAAACAAAAGTAAGAATGTCAAAAAGTTGCTAATCTGGTTTACAGATTCAGCCCTCTACAGTTTAAAGCCCTCTTCAGGGCTGCCTCCAGGCCCCACAGCCAAGTTAAGACCCAGCAAGAGACATGTACTCCCTCTGCTGCTGGTCTGGGGACCATTTTCCAGAAAGGCTTGACTTCCCCAAAGGTTGATGCTGAGGTTGACTCTGCCTACTGGGGTAACCTGGGTTTCCCAGTAGGCCTCAATGGGTCACCTTCATCATTCCATGAAAGACATGCAATAGCACAGAACTCATTACATAAAGTTCCTGTGCTTTTAACTCTGTTGTTGCCTTGGGTAAGAACTCTCTTGCCACCTTCAATTATGAACAAATTCACATTCTTGCTATACCATTTACTCAAGGATTATAAACCTGATTACCTTCACTAATTGCCACATATGACTATCCCAGTCCCAATAAATCCACCTCCCCCAGCCCTGTGGACTCCTCCTCAGGGTCTTCTCCATTATCAACCATGAAGCAAGATGCTGCAAAAAGTTCTAATAGTTCTGATATGTCATTTGTAGATGTAGATATTACTTTCCTAAAACTGAGAAACAAAGTCAAGAGGTTCAGGTGAAAGGAAATTCAACCTTGGGAAAATTACTTTGGATGCTGAAAAGGCCTCTTCAAGGAAAAAGATCTCCTCCTTATGTATTTGGTCAAGGGCCCTCCTTACAATTTATGGCTTCATTTCTCTGTCCCCTTAGAGAGTTATGGCTAAAGTCAGGTAAGATAGTATTTGTAAACAAAGTTAGTAGTGAGTTTACTAAAAACAGAATTATGTGATTATCATGACATTAAGATCAAATAGCAGAAAAGAGATTAAGAAGCATAGTAAATAATATAAAATATGAAAAATTTAAAAACAAGTTTAAAAGATGAAAGAGGTGTAGTGGGTCCATCAGTTGATGATCAATGATGACTGGACATTTGGTGGTTGTTATGTTGTGATACGGATAGTTGTTTGAGGTGAGAAACTATATACCTGAAACCTATACCATGTTGTAAATTTAAGTTACCTCAATTTAAAAACAAACCTGAAGATGGGGTGATAGGCTAAAGAGAGATGGTGATAAGGCTAATGTTACTGCAATAAAAATAAAATAGATCAATAAGTAACAGTTTTAAAAGAATAAGAAAAAAGATGACATAAGGAAAAAATGAGCTAAATAAATATACAAAGACAAAAAGAGGGCAAAATTAAAAGCAATAAAATTATGGACCACAGAGGCTAACATTCTATAACAGGGCACACAGATGGGTCCTCTGCGTTACTGACCCAGCAATTTTTCCACCTGACTGATCTCCAGGGGTAACAGCCACTGACCATACTCCGCAGGTCAGTAATCCCAATCTGAGAAAGACAGGGCAACAAGCTATTTTTAGGATCTTACTATTTGGCTCAAGTTGGTAAGAACAGGCTTTTGGTCATAGCCGAGGATTATGTCTTTTACCTTTGAAGGGAGAAAGGCAAACAGAATTAAGCATATTTATACTTTAATCATAGTTGTACTTTACATCAAACTACAGGATGTTAGAACTTTAGAGACTAATTAGATTAGAAAATTTACACAGAGCAGATCAGAGCTGAAATGGACAGTCATCGTCATCGTAAGAAGACAGAGTAACTCTGAAAGCTTAGCATGGAACAGGGTTAGTCAAAGCAGGGCAGGGCAGCCATGAAAGCTTAGAAAAAGGAGTATCATGATGGTGAGTGTCAGCAAAGCCCATTTGAGAAACGCCTGCTGGAGAGGGCCCCCCAGCCAACAGCGTGACTATTCTGTTGCCACTGGCCAGGGCATTCCCACAGTAAGAATGGCGGGTGTCAGGCTCTCCCAGCTTGATGCCATTAAACATCTGAATCATGGAAATTGCTCTCCTCATTTGGATTCTATGTTCACTAAGGAACTTTCTGATAATTTGCTTCCCTGGAGGTCTGTCTTCAGTGAAAGAATATGCAAGCCATGTGGAGACAAGTATTCCAGACACGAAAGCCACTGCAGGCCTCTTGTGAGGCAATAAAAACATTCAGGTCTCATGTGTCAACTCTTTGAGCTTAAATAACTAGAGTTAAAGTTCAGAGATGACTCTGCACTCTGGATGCTGACCGGTCTAGTTTCTAAACCTTGTGGTGAAGACCAGACCCTCTGCAAAAAGGCTCAACCAAATACTCTCATGTCCCCACATTGCCTGAAGCAATGGAACTCCTCTCAGCTTTGTATCTGTCTGCTCACTCCATATGACAACACTGATTTTTAGGGAAAGAACCCTATGTGGATTGGCAAACCTCTGGCCCTGATTAGAGAAAGGATCCTAGAGTGAAATCGGAGCTTCTATGACCCTTTTCAATAAGCAACTAAAGCAACTTATAAAATAGTTGATGCCTGAAAATGTTATTTGATCCTGATAGACTTTCAATTAACCTTGGATAATGTAATGCAACTTGTGTCTCTGGGCTGTGAGTATTAAGTATCTTTTCATAGCCATTTATTTTCTCCAATATAAAATGAGGATAATGATGCCATCTTACTGATTTACTAACCATTCATTCATACAACAAATACTTTTTGAGAGTCATGTAAGAGGTGCCATACAAGGCACTGGTGATACTGGAGAAACAAAGATACATGGTTTCTAATGGGGAAGACATAGTTTAAAACAATTATGTTCACCTATTTGGGCTGTTATAATAAAATACCGTAAACTGGGTAGCTTAAACAACAGAAATATATTTCTCACAGTTGTGGAGGCTAAATCCAAGATCAAGATATGAGTTGCTTCAGTTCCTGGGAGAGCTTTCTTCCTGGCTTGTAAACAGCCATCTTTCACCATGTACTCACACACCCTCTTCCTTGTGCTTGTATACCAGAGGGAAGCTCTCTGGTTCTTGTCTGTAAGGACACTACTCCTAGTGACTCAACACTTATGACCTCACTTAAACGTAAATATTACAGAAAAGGCCCCACATTCAAATATAGTCACACTGGGGGTCAGAGCTTCAATATATAAATTTGGAGGGGACACAGACATCAGTAGTGGCCATTGATTACTTAGTGAATTGCTATGATCAGAGCTGCAAAGAAACCTTCTGAGGAAGATTAAATGTGATCCTCTGTTTCTTTGCCCACTCCATTTATTTGAGGGGGTACATTGCCAAAGATCAGGAGGGGACTGGCACAATCTTCTATCAACGTACCCAATGTGCTTCTACTTCAAATTATGAACAAGCTCATGTTGGGATAAACAATTGGTCACAATTGCCAAGACTGAACAAATGATGCAGCATGGGGCATGCTCTCCTCGTGGCAGAGAGCAGCTCAAGAGAGACGAATGGGCCTCCCTGGTGCCGCAGCGGTTAAGCGCTGGCTGTGGAGCTGTCGGCAGCGGCACCGCGAGTTCGACACCCAGCCTGGGAGATTCCCACATGGCACTGCAGACCTCTCCTGCCTCGCCTGCTGCCTCCTCAGCAGTGTATTTCCGTCGCTCTGCCTGTGCTGCTCCCCATTCTGTCTCTGATGAACCCTCTCACCGCCCCACGCCTCTGGCCTGTACCCCAGCTTGTATGCATAAAATAAATAAATCTTAAAAAAGAGAGAGAGAGAGATGAATGGAAACATGTTGTCTCTTAAATGTTGCTGATAACTGGCGCTCTTTTATTTCCACTCATGTCCTATGCATCAAATCAATCGTCATTGCCAAGATCCAACTCAGTGGAGCAGAGATGGACATTTCCCTAGAGGAAGGATGGGCAAGGCCCATGATGGGCATGGTTTTGTCATTCTATTACAGGGAGGGAATAATAGTTAGAAACAATAGTTCATTCACAGTCAGTTTAAAAATTATACATATATATGTGATTCCTAATATAGCTCATTCCTAATATATATAGTATATATATAAAATACATATATACTATATATATGTATACATAAATGTCCAATGTAAATAGAACAGTAACGAGAGGAAGATAAAGCATCAAGTATGAGCGTCACTTTGTTTTCTTTAAGAGAAACTTGAACAAACATACATACTACTGGAGAAGGAGATGTAAAGCAGAAACAATAAAAATACAAGAGGGATGTCACTTTAACAATTCTTTCCTCTCTCTCATGACAAAACCTCAACTGTGCCAATTAGGGTCCAATTAGGAAACAGGGAAAGTAGTTTGAACGGAAAAGTTCATACAAAAATTGCTAGTTCTAACAGGGGTAAAGAGATGTCTAAAGAATAGAGGACTTGGATGTATAGAGAGCAGCCACCACCTCCAGGGCTGAGGTAAAACATTCCCTCCACCTCTGGAGGGAACGAATATGGGAAAGCAACGCTCCCCACCCCCCAGAGCTGAGATCAAGACCTAGTTGGAGAGGGTGCAGCCATGACTCAGTGAGCAGGGAAGGCTGTGCGGTGGCCACTGGCAGGCCTTGCTGGCAATTCACCTTCTAGAATGCTTTGGGATGATGCCTACAGAGACATGCTATACACTCATAAACATCTCAAACTTTACATCTCAAGCTTAAAAATGGACTCCGGATTTTATCTTTCACCTGTATCAGCAAGTTCTTCCCCCAGTCTTCCAACCAAAAGAAATAGCTACAGCCTCCACATAGAAGCTCAAACCTTTCTTCTTACCCAGCTTCCTTTCCCTCACTCTCACCCATCTGCGAATCAGTCCTTTCCATTCTTCCCACCATTTCTCAAGTGCATCTACTTCTCTTCCTCTCTAGTGCCAAAATTCTTGCTCAAGCTATCAACACCTCTCCTCTGAACCACTCCAGAAGTGTGCTAACTGGTTTCTCCTATTCCTGTATCACCTCAGCCCATGATCTATGGAGCAACTGGAGGATCCTTTCAAGATGTGAGTATACATCTTGAATCCTCCATTGGCCCCAACCGTACCCAGACTAGAGTTCAAACTCCTATAATTACAGAATGTGGTTCTGTTGCCTCTAATCTCACGCCCTCCCCCCTTACTGCACTCCAGCCTTACCGGTCTTTCATTTCCTCAGAAACATAAACCATTTCCACTCCCAGGGTCTCAACATACGAGACCTCTTCCTGGAGTCCTTCACAACTTTCTTCTTCAGGTGATAGCTTCTTCAGGTCCTGTTACAATCGTTCTTCAATTTTGAACATACCGCAAGTAGAATATAATTCCCCAACTTTTGAAGATGGACTGGTCTTAGTGATTTGCTCCTAGTAAATAAAATGCTGTAAAGATGACTATAAAATTTCTAACACTAGTTCTAAAAAAGGTGATACAGTTTCTGATCTGAATATCTCTCTTGGGAAGTTCACCCTTAGAACCTAGCTACCTTGCTATGACACAGACAAGCAGCCAGGGAGAGGGGAACATGCAGGGGTCTCGGTTGAAAATCCCAGCTCAGGGCCCTGTCAACAGCCAGGATGGACCACTACAGATGTACATGATGAAGGCTTAGGCAAGCCCAGCCTCAGCCTCCACGCTCCCTTAGCTAATGCTGAGTAGAGGAGAGGTACACTGTTCCCACAGAGTCATGTCCAACTTGCAGATTTATGAACAAAATAACTACCAGCACTGTTTTAAGTCACTAATTTTGGGGGTGGTTTGTTACATAGCAAGATTCCTGGAATACAGCTGATAATGTTCCCTTCTCAAAATTGATCTTCCTATTTAAGTGTGTTCACTGGTTCCATCCACTACTGATAAAGGATTTATTATTATTAACCCCAATAACCAGTCTAGTGCCTGGCACACAACAGTGGTCAATGAATATCTGTCAAATGACTGAATAAGGAAATGAATCCTTCTGTCAATTTGAAGTTATCCACCATTAATAAGATGGAGGTTTGTTTAATCATTGGCAGGGTGTTGACGTCAAATGTCAATTCAGATATTGAATTGCACAGGGAGACTGGCAGACTTGACGAACACCAGTCAGGAACCTAGGTGACCAGAGTCACTAGACTCTGGAAAGGTAAGTGGAGCACCCAGAAATACTAGTTCTGGCATCAACAGAGCAGAAAGTCTGCTTTATGTTTTGGTGAAGATGCAAGTGGCTCTTTTTGTCATCTGTCATGCCTGCCAGCACATGTCTTCTCAGAGGTGGGCATATTCTCAATTTGGGAAACAGAAGACAGGGGATTGAGCAGGAGAAGTTTCAGAGAATCATTCTTGCAAGAGACACTGCTCTTTGGCAGAGTTGATAATGATAAACATGTCAGACAATTGAGTTTCAGGCTGGTTCCTGGGGGCCCTGTTTATCACTTTCTGCTCTGACGTGCGGTTTCCTTGGTGACAGGACCAGTGCTGGGTGGACAGCAGCTTTGGGGCCACCTGACTAGCTCTGCACTAACTGGCTCTGACAGCTTTGATTGGGATGAAAAGATTTAGGGTCCCTACTGGCTTTCTTAAATTAAACACTCCCTCCTGGAGTGAGTTTGTTTATAAACGCTGTATTAGATTAGGAAAATTTTCCTGTGACGCGAGAGTTCCTTTACCATAGAGATTGACTTACTGGAGCTGCTGGCAGCGTTTCTCAGGTGAGGCTCCTTGAAGCAACCCAGCCAGGCAAGTTGACACCCTCACTGATTCCCAGGCATAATACCTCTGAGGGGTGTGTACCAGCCAGGTAAACAGGAATCACACCAGTTATTTTAACAAAGAGAATTTAATCTAGGCAATAGGTGAAGCAGGTATTAGAGGCGTAAAAGAGAATGTAAAAATGAACACAGAGGCAGTAACTGCAGGAAGCAGCGCCACTGCTGGAATCAGATAACCAAGGGAAGTGATTGGCATTCTAACCACTCTGGAATGTGGGTGAGGGGCCCTATGGATCTGGGACCCAAACATCTAAAGAGGAGTGACAGCCTATTACCCCTGAGGTGCTGGAAGTGTAGGAAAAAAAAAACTGGAAATTGGAACCCATTGCTATTGGGATGAACTGTCACTGCGTGGTGGAGCTGTTGCTGAGGTGATGCGCACAGGGACAGGGATCATAGAGGAAGTTCAAGTCCCTCCTCCCACTTTGCATTCCACCCCACACCCCTTATTGACAGAGCCTATCTTAGGTCAGGTGGACAAAGAATTGTGGTTTGCAGAGTCCTGGTCTCAGTAGCAGAGTAGAGTATAGAAGGGTGGGTCTAAGCTGTACAGAAGGGTGGGTCTAAGCTGTATAGAAGGGTGGGTCTAAGCTGTATAGAAGGGTGGGTCTAAGCTGTATAGAAGGGTGGGTCTAAGCTGAGAGATGACAGCTTTGTAACAGCACAGGGAATCTGAACATGGTAGATGAGGCTAGAAGACCCAGCCACAAATACCCATACCTTCTATTTCACTGCTGGAAACCACCTAATGCTTAGTTCTTGGGATATTACAGAGCTTCTTGCATTATCTTGTTTAAGGACAGCTAACAGTAACAGGGAACAATGGGAGACTGTCTCCAGTGTGCAGCACTGGTTCCCTTTAGCCTTTCTCGCCCCTGAGCTCCTGATCCAGGGCCTGTAACAGCCTGGTGCACCCCAACCTGTGCTTCTCTCATCTAGTGCATTTCCCAAGATCTGGAAGTTTTCCACTTGTTCCTTGGGAGCAGGCATCTTTTAGCCTGAATAACTCCATGGCATTTGTTTCTCACTTTGGGTCTCCAGATCAGCTTACATTTGAAGCGGAAGTTTTGCAGGGAACAAAACATACCCTAGAGAGAGACGCCTTCAAGCTGCCAGTTGCCAAGTGAGCCAACAAGGTTCGCTTTCTCTGAGATATCCTCTGTCCCTACCAGTCTGAGGCAGATATCAGTCCTTGTTCATCCCCAGGGGCTAACGCTCCCCACTCCCCTTGATAGCACCCCTTCAAAGGCATGTTGGCAGGTGACCTGCTGAGTGCTCAGTCCCTGGGACTGAGTCCATTTGTATGTAGGTGTAGTTTGAGGTACTGTTTTTCATTTATTTGTTGGTTGGTGTGGTTTTCTGCAAAGTCTTTTAACCTACCTTGAAGAAGGAAAAGATGGGGAGATAACTCAGTAGGAAGGAAGGAATTGTAATTTTCCTTTCCCAAATGAACCCCAGGCCCACACCTGCCCTAACATTTACCCGAGTAGAAATGGACACAGATGATCCACACTCCCAACCCCTCTTTTCACATCCAACTCCACCCAGCAGACACTGAACAAACACCTCAACTCAATGCTTAAATTCTACCTAAAGGTCCCCTACAAACTTATGAGGCCTAGACAAGTCTACTGTGCCAGGACAACTGGAAAGTGGACCCATGCAGCCCTGGAAGAGAAGGGACTGGGAATTTTGGACCCTGGATCCTAAGCATGGTCTACAGAGAGGGCTGACTCTGACTGGCACACAGCCTCGGCCCATGAACTTCTCTTCCTCTGGAGAGAGGTCTATCAGGCCCACAGCAGAGCTCCTGAAATCATGGCCCAGGACTACAGCCTGAGAAAACAAGAGAGGCCATCTGGGAGAGAACAAAGCCCAGAAGATCGGGATCGCCACGGAACCAGCCTTCCTATGAAGCCCAGACCCAGGCAAGCACCTCTCTGTCAGGGCAAAGGGCAACAGAAGTCAAAGTAAGGGGAGAGAGGGCAGGAATGGCCACTGCTGTGCAGGCTGGCCAGGGCCCCCTTCCTGAGACAGAAGCCTGGGGGAGCTTCATTCCAGTTCACACAGGTCCCCTGGGGTCCCAGTAAAACATATGAAGGAAGTGGGCTCCTCAGCTAGGGGCTCTGGGCCCCGTCCCATCCTGGCTGAAGTTAGGGGAAAGGGGAAAGAGGAAGCAGTAACAGGTTACAAGTAATCCTAGAAAAGCAGAAATGTGGTGTTTCCTCACCACTGTTGCCCTCACCTGCACCATCCCTGGCGACCCGACTTCTTACAAACAGAGGCCTTGAGTTGACTGCCCCTCATTTTAGCTCCTATCATATTCTAAGCTTTTCCTATGGAGAAGTTCAGACAAAAGAGTATGGTGAGCCCCACCAAGGGTCAGCGATCATCAGCTCAGCCAGTCTTGCTCCAAACTCCTGCCTGTTTCTGCCTTCCTGCATTATTTTGAGGCAAGTCCCAAATGTGATTTGGTTTCGTCAACTAATATTTTAGTGTATACCTCTTAAAAATGACTCTTTTTAAAAATGTAGCCTCAATACCTTAACCACACCAAGATAAAAATTCCTTCACAACATCAAACATCCAGGCAGTGCTCCCATCTCCAAGCGTCTCCCAAATACCACTCGCGCTTCTGGAGGGGCACTGGCAAGCACCAGCCCAGACAGGCCAGCTGACAGGACCCCCGGCTGATGCCCAGACCACAGGTCCCCGAGAGATGCCCAGGAAGCATGGGAACCAGGCAAGTGCAGAGCAGAGGGGACAGAATCCTCCCCCTTTCTTTCCCAAAAAGATGGAAGGGGGACAGATTTGTCAAATAACAATCAAGTGAATTTGCCTTCTTGAAGCTTCGGTGACACTAAGAGAAGCGTCACTTCGGCAGGCTCTGAGGATGAAACTGAATTTCCTCAGGAGATTATCAGTGTGATGGGATGTAGGGAAGGAAGGGGCAGAAAGATGGTTGGATCTGGTTAGTAAGTTAAGTGTCAGGACCTAGCCTTGCCCCCTTGGAGGGTGAGATACAAAGGGAAAGACAGAGAGTCTTTGCCCTCCCAGCACCCTGGATTTAAAGCCTGCCACTGCCAGTTACCTGCTGCGTTACCTTGAGCTTGCTGCTTAATCTTTCTGATTCTACTTTCTCATCTCTAAAATTATAAAATGGGGAAAGCAAAAGCTTCTTGAAGGAATAGATTCAGGAGTATATGTGCAATGGTGCCTCAACACCTGGCCTGAGAGGGAGCTCAGCAGCCTGCTGGATTTTTCTATTCCCTCCTTTACCTTGAGTCTAGATGCAGGCACACATGCAGCAGAGGAGAACAGCCAGGAAGGGGGTCTCCAAGACAAAGACAATTTGTCTGTGTCTACCATGCTTTGTGTTGCAGATGGTTTTCATCTGGTGGGCATTCCAGTCTTTCTCCTCCATTCAGACAAGGCTTCCAGAATGCAAGTGAGATTGGAGGATGTTGTTTGGAGCCAGGGTATTATGGGACAGCTAAGGACAGCAGCAGGGCTGGCCAAAGGGAGGGCAGCAGAGACAGCAAGTCTGGGACACCCAGCAGGGGACTGATAATTAGAGGAAAAACAAAGAGGCTAGATCTTAAGCCTGCAGGTCTTCTGGATACCACTAGTTAGAATGGATGGGGCATTAAGGATAGAGAGCCGGGGCTTGAAGATTTCATTGATGGAGCAGATTGTAAGGCCAGACTAGGGCCTTGGGAAGAAGCACCTGTTGATGATGGGGCCAAGATGGTGATGGGAAAATGTGGGAAGAACATGGCCACGTCAACTGGTTGTCTAATAATCAAGCGGAGCTAATCCTTGATGTTCAGAGATCTGGGCAGCAGGCAGCCCCAGTAAGAACAAGGGTCCCTTAGGTGCAGGAGCCCTAAGTAGGTTGAGCTGTGACAGGTTCCTAGTACCAAGACTGGAGCACTCATGGACAAAAATGAAGGTCAGTAAGAAGAATGGGAAACACATACACACACAAAACCACGTGGACTGCCTGGGAGGACATGAAAAGGCTGGCATCTCTCTTTCCCCCACTTTCTGGGACACCCACTTGGCACACCCCCCTCCCAATACTTTTGTCTCCCTTGAAAGCTCCTGAAAGGGAGACACTTTCTCTCCTACTCCTGGTCATCCGCAACACAAAGTCCCAAGTATCTGCTACACAGCGGGCTGGACACTAGCTGGCTGGACTGCTCGGTGGTCAGAGGGAAGAGGGTTGCTGAGCAGAGAGCCTGCAGGTGCTGGCACCCTGCCTCTGGCTCTTTGCTAGATTGCAGTCTTGGCCAAGTTATTTCACCTGAGTTTCCTCACTATAAAATGGATATTTTTTAATAGTACTGTGTACCTCTGAGTGTATATATATCTATATATATGCCCTTAGAACAGTGTTTGGCACCTAGTAAGTGTGCTGGACAAGCCACACTCATGTTATTGTGGGCGCGAGCATGTGTGTTTTGCATTCCCCAGCTGCCTCCAGAGATATGACTCCTCCACCTGCAGCACCAGAGGCTTACATGCTCCCTGAGAGGCACCAGAAAGGAATCTCTCTCTGCCCTCCCCAATTAACATTCCTAAAATATCTTTGAGGAGACCCAAGAGCTCAGGAAGGCCAAGCACCCCAGACACCGCCTGCGTCCACAGGAGGAGGTGGTGGGTCCTCCTCTCCCACCACCACATCACCCCCTCTGAGGGATCTTGCCTGGCAGGACTAGGCAGGTGTGGCTAACTACAGACACCCCATGCACTGGCAGCTTTGAGTAGTGGGCGCCACCTAGAGGCCATATCCAGATCTGCAGAAATGCCATGTGCACTTAGGAAAACGGGTGGTATCCTCTCATTCTGTTTTAACCTTTAAACAATTATTAAGTCACTGCTGTGTGTTAAGCCCTAGTGACACTGGTAGGAGCAAGCATAGCATCTCATCTCCCATGGCACTGACAACGTGAAGGAGAAGACTGACTCTCTACAAATAATTCAATATGCAACCTAAGGGCTGGGAAAGATGATTACAAATAGAGTAACTCAGTTATTCTCCATGGAGTTTATTGGTGCCAGACACTGTTGAAGGCATCAAAAACAAAGAAAGGGACAAAAGAGATGTTCTCCCAAGGAGCTGATCGCCTGGAGGACAGTCAGGCTACCTTAGAGGTAAGGAGCCTGTGGTGTTCAGAGATGAGGGAAGTCAGGAAAATCCGCCAGGAAAATATATTACTTGCACTGAATCTTCAAGAACGTGCAGGGTGTCTCCAGGGTGGGAGGTGGGAGGAGGAGTAACCAAGTAAAAGCGTGAAAGCAAAAAGAAAGGACCTGTGTTTGGAGAGTGGCAAGTTTCTGTCTAAAATACAGGAACGCAGAAGAGAAGCGCTGGGACGTGGGACCGGAATCAGAGTTTGGGGCAGATGTGAAGAGCTTGGTTTGACCAGTGAAGAAGTTCAAACCAGACCCAGATGGTGGCAGGGAGCATCAGAGGTTCTAAAGCAGAGAGCGGAGCCATAGAAAGCTCCCCCTGATGACAGATGAGAATACCAACAGTTCAGACTCCTATGAGACAGGGACCTACTGAGTGCTTAACACCTACTACGTTTATTTTAACCCTCTAAATGGGCCTATAGGGCAAATATTATTAGTAGTCTGCTACCCCTCCCCTTCCTCATCGAAGAACAGGCAGCCATCAAATGCTACTTAGATTCAAGTGAGGCTCCAACTCCATTTAGCCAGCTGTGGAGCACGAGCTTTTTCTGCCTGTTGAAGCAGAGCCAGGAGCCTGGGCAAGGAAGCCCTGAGGTTAGAGTAGGGCCCCCTCTGGAGCCAAGACCCACTTAGTGCATGAAATCAACAGCACTTAATAACTGCCCAGATTTGCAAGACGAAGAATAGCAAAGAGGTGATGGTAAGATTATAATGAACAGTGCATTTTTGAGAAAATGAACTTTTAAACGTAAAAAATCCTTACCAATGATTTATAACAACCCTCTGTTCTACCCAAAATGCCAGCACAGCATCCATCCCTGTCAGCACCTTCAATCCCACACATACGAAGGGTGAACATGCAGGTCCCCTAGTGCAAGCCTCTGCTGATCCACTGCACCCACTGGTCCCTGAACAGTTTTTTATCTTTCTTCCTACTCTGGCATCCCCTCTAAAATACATATTTACTATCATTTCCTTCATCTTAAATAAAAACCCCACCTTAGGGGCCTCCCTGGTGGCGCAGCGGTTGAGCGCTGCGCTGTGGAGCTGTCGGCAGCGCACGATGCGAGTTCAACGCCCGGCCGGGGAGAACCCCACATGGTGCGGCAGACCTCTCCTGCCTTGCCTGCTGCTCCCCTCAGCAGTGTATTTCTGATCTGCCTGTTCTGCTCCCCGCTCTGTCTCTGGTGAACCCTCTCGCCGCCCCACACCTCTGGCCTGTACCCCAGCTTGTATGCATAAATAAATAAATCTTTAAAAAAAATTAAAAAAAAACACCTCACCTTAACCCCCAATTTCTCCCCACCACACCATTCTACTACTTCAATCTTCTTCAAAAGAGTTAATTATACTCAGACTGCACTTTCTCTCCCCTTATTCTTTCTTGAGTCCACTTCAATCAGTTTCACTCACAACTCTAACAAAACTACTCTTGTTGAGGTCACTAATCACCCCTACCTTGCAATCTCAAGTTAACCACGAGTCCTCATTTTAGAGGACTTGCCAGCAGTGTTCAATACAGTTGAGTCTTAACACGACCTCCACTCTCCTCTGCTTGTGCCAGTGACCTGACCAGGCCTCACACTTAAAACTCCCAAATGTATATCTCTAGTCTGACTTCTCCCAAATTCAGACCTGTGTCTCCAATTGCCAATTCAACATTTGCCCGGGAATGCCCAGTATGAACCTCAAACTTGTTCAGGGACCAGGGGACGAAGTGGGCTACAAACCTCTATCCAAAAAGACTCCTAACTGTCCCCCCAAAAAACTGTTCCTCCCACATTCTCTCCCATTTCCGGAAATGAAACCCCAATCTTCATGTCGCTCAAAACAAACCCTTTCATCCTGTTACCTCTACTTGTCCTGGTAAGTCTGGTTATGTTGTTGTAACACAGAACCTCCAAATCTCAGTAGTTTAACACAATCAATATTGATTTTGTTGCTCATGTCCAACCTGAGTTAACTGGAGCTCTATTCATCATGTTCACTTAGGGTCAGGACCAAATTCCACACTCCTCCAGGCAGGAGAAGGAGCCCATAAGGCCGGGCCAGGGTCTTCCACTGGCAACGTAAATACCACACACATTCTTCTGGTCATATTTTGCTGTACAAAGCAGTCACACCTAACTTAAGAGATAAAAGGAAATGTAAAATTACTATATTCCAAAAAAAAAAAAAATGTGGTGGACAGTCACTGATCGAATAACAGCCATCATCCTCGGCCCGGCTCCACTTCCCACCACACATGCAATCCGCCATCAGCCTTGTCTTATTTCAAAAGTCATCCAGAGTCTGACCTCTGGTCCCCACCAAAATGCCAACAGCTTTTACCAGGATAACTGCAAGGGCCTCTTTACTGGATTTCCTGCTTCTGCCCTACCACCCCTCAGCCTATTGTCCGTACAGCATCTGAGTGATTGTTTTAAAAAGGGGACTTCTCAATATTTCCCATCCGAGAAAGCAGAAAAGCCAAACTCCTTACAATGATTCAAGAGGCGATGTAGCCTGCCCATCTGGCTCCCTTTCTCAAACCTAATCTCCTACCACCTTCTCCTTTCATCACTCCTGCCCGGCCCCACCGAGCACCAGGCGGTTTTTGAGATAGCAAGCATGCGCAGCCTCAAGGCCTTTGCACCTGCTATTCCTTCTGCCAGGAACACCCTCACCAGGTAAAAATGTGCCTTTCTCCTCCAGGTCTCTGCCCAAATATCTCCTCTTAGAGGTCTTCCCTGATCACCTATAAAAAAATATCTCTCTCCCTCTCTTACACACATGCACACACACAACACACTCCCCACCCTCACTCTTCTGTATTTCTCTTCACAGAACTTGTCATGGCCTGGCCTATTATATATTTGGTATAACTGAATATATATTGAATGTTGAATCTCTAAAGATTGAACTCTGCTCACTGACTTCTTCCTTTTTGGAATCCACACCACCTTCCCCAAACCACTCTGGTCCAGGTCACCAATTGGCACAGTCAACTCTCGGTGTGCATCCGACCTAACCCTGCACAGCAATATGACACAACTTGAGGTGCCCCCAACTTGACACACTGATGACACACAATCTCACTGGGCCCCAGGACATGCTCCTTACTCTTCACCCCCTCCCTCCCTGATCACAGCCATGTAACCCCTCTTTTGCCTCCTCTTCCAGACCTCTCAGTCCTGGAAATCCTCAAGATTTCATCTGCAGTATCTTTCCTCTTATTTATAGTCACCTTTAAGATGATCTCTCTCAGTTTTAATATACCTAAAAGTTCAGAACTCCTTAATTTTTGTCTCTAGTCTTAACACTCTCCTAAACATCAGTCCCATGTACTCCACATCTCTCTCTGGACTTGACAATAGCAAATGAAACTTCACAAAACAAAATTCATTTTGCCCAAAACAAAATTTGCCTCCTTTCTTTCCTTTTTTCCTACTTCCTGCCCTTCTTCCCTTCCTTCCTTTCTCCCTCTCTTTTTCTTCTTATAGTTTGTCTCTTTTTCTTTTTTTGCTTCTTATAATGAGGAATTTCAAACACTCACAGGAGAGACAAACTGGCATAGCGAATCCCTATCTACCCATCACACAGACTCAACAACTACTAACTTATGGCCAATATCCACGGTGCATTAGGCCTCATTTTTCAACATAATCATCACACTATTATTGCATCCATAAAAAAATGACAATTCCTTAGTATCACCTAAAGTCTAATAGTATCATCTAATAACCATCTAAAAGTTTCAAACTTCTGGTTGTTTCATGTACTTCTTTTTTTTTTTTTTTTTTTTTTTTTTTTTTTTTTTTTTTTTTTTTTTTTTTTTTTTTTTTTTTTTTGCTAAGTGTGTTTGTTTACATGAAGATCCAAACAAGATCTATAAGGTGTGATGGTTTGATACACCATTAGTCTCCTTTAATCTATAGGTGCTCCTTCCCCTCTTTTTTTTTCATTTCAATTTATTTGGTGAAAGAAGTTCATTTGTCCTGAGAGTTTCTCTCAATTTGGATTTTGCTGAGGACACCCCCTGGTGTAGTTTAACGTGCTTATCCAACAACTCTTACTTACAAATCACTATTTAGATCCTAGAGGTGGTGGTGGAGCTTTCCATTGGGAAGCAAACAATGTCTGCTTCTCTCATTTTTTGTGAAGTTCAGAGCGGTTTATGCTCACTGCCTGGGCCCATTCCCTTATTAAAATTGTTAACTGATGATATTTAAGTCCTGTCACTCCTCTAGACTCATTAGCTGGGATACTTCCATAAGAAGTACAGACATTCTACTATTTGGTTACTCTAGGGTCTAGTTTGTCTGGGAAAGGCAAGATAAAAGTTTGACTCTTTCCCTCTATTAGCCAGTTTTCAAAAATAACGAGTTGGTTCCCTATTAAGAGACCAATTTACTATCATCATAAGCACATGGATTTAAACTTTGATAATGTCTCAATCCATCGAGTTTTCTCCTTACTAATGCTCACACTGCTTCATCTTTAGCAAGTGGGAGCTCTTCTAGTTGGCTTAGTCTTTCCCTTCTGACAGAACCCTAATTAACAGAGAGTGGAGGAAAAAAACAAACGAACTAATTGTTCCCTCACTATCTGGTATTTCAAGATACTTCAGGATCATCTGATGCATTTCCTCCCCCAGACCTGGGATCAGCACATCTAGGCAATGGTATTTCAAGACCACAGTCTGGGTGCTAGGGTGCTCACTGCTTCTGAATTGATTCTAAACAGATCTTTTGATTTTCTCATCCAGTCAGCTCCTTTCCCAGTGTCCCCATCTCAGAGGATAACAGTTCCATTCTTCCAGTTACTTAGGCCACAAACCCTGAAGTCAGTTTTGATCCTCTTCACACTCCCTAACCATTCTATTAGCAAGTCTGCTGACTATCTTCAAAATATATCCAGACTCTGACAGCTCCTCACCTGTGGCACTGCTGCCTGCCTGTTCTATCATCTCTCATCTGATTTATTGCAATCACCTCACAATTGGTTTTTCAGTGTCTGCCTGTTCTCTACATGGCAGCTAATGTGGTCTTTTTAAAAACCTAACTCAGATCTTAGCATTACTTTTGCTAAAAACCATTTCCAATGACTCCTCATTTCACCTGGAGTAAATTCAAAGCTTTGGAATGGTTTGTTAAGGCCTTAATAATCTAGCTTCCAACTACCTTCTTACCCTGTCTGCTCCCCCCTTTCCTTAGCACATTCTGCCAGCAACATAGGCCTCCTTGGTGACCCTCAACAGCACCTGCCCTTCCCCCACATATGCACAGGGCTCTCACTTTATCTTGCAGTGCATACAATAGTCACACTGCCCCACACCACCACTCTCTACCCTCTTACTCTTTTTTATTTTCTAGAGCAAACCAAGTGACATAATAAAACTTAGGTGTTCACTCCCACTACAAGGGTGTAGGGCAGGACTTTGTTTGGGTCACTGCTCATCCCTAACATCAAAAACAATGGTCCCAAATATTGTGCAAATAATATTTGTTGGATGACTAAATAGACTATGGCAAGGGAGAGGAATGAACATCTGTAGATGGGGTTGGACATCTGGGATGTGGAATTCCAGAGGGCACAGACTGAGAGGAGGAAGAAGGAAAGGATTAGATCAGGGAAAGACAGTAGCGCAGTCCAAGCATGTGTGGCCATAGGAGAGGGAAGGCCTCCAGGGAAAACATTTTGCAGCACCCACTGATGAAATCAGGGGTGCCATGTGAGCTGAGTTTTCCTTCTGACCATAAGCAGGACAGATGCTGGACATAATGGGCAGTTTGGCTCACCTGTTTGGGGTGGACATGTGCAGTGAGAGCTCTCATACAGACCTGGGTGGGGTTGACCCCTGAGTTCACGCTTCCTGGTGAAGTGCTGCCAGTAGGCAGTATCATAGAGCTCTCCCCACCCCAAACGCTCTGATGAAAATGCCCCTTCTAATCTACACAAGTATTCTTCCTTCCACTTTTAAACAAGCATTGCACGACAAGCAAGAAAGCATATTCCAGAGAGCTGGGAGGAACTGATATAAAAATGAAAGAAACTGTGAGCAGGAGGAAAATCAGCACTCCTGAGTTTCTATAAACACAAGACAGCAAGAGTACCCAGACATCTGCGTCCAACTGGATGCCAAAGGAAGCTCAACAAGGCTGTTGGAAGCATCCCAGCAAGAGGCCCACGCTGCATTGCGCAGTGCCTGTCTTCACAGCCAGACTGTGCTCCCCATGCACCTCAGCATTAAGGTGAGAAACTAAAAATCACACTTACAATAAACCTGGTTATTAGCTTATTAAATAATTGATTTACAATAAGGAACTGTGGCTTCTCTCAAACTGTGCAGTGTGGGCCACTTGCCTTGGGAAGTCTGGGCATGTTTTTAAAACATGTCTCTCCACTTGTAGACTTGTGCTTTTGAGGTACCTATGCAGAATGGGGACCTAGAGGTACTAGGGGCAATAGTGTACTAAGGATGGGGTGGACAGTGCCTTGGACACACATGCTGGACAAGTCATCTGCCTGTTGTCCCTACACATCACCACTCTCGCCCCTGCTTCCCTGTCCCTCTACTGGGGTGTAAGCCTTGCTTAGCAACTTTTCCCTACACCTTTAACCTTCCACTTCTCCTCTGAAATAATGTCTGTAGCACAAGACACAAAGGAAACACACATGATTTTAAACTAATCTGTTTGAGGGAACCTAAATGAAAAATATCTATTCAGTGTCTAAGGCTGGAGCAGCCTCCAGCCTTAAAGGTGAGTTAGAGACCCAAAGAGTTTTAGGGACAGGGATTATCAGGACGCAAGTACTCAAGGCTGATGGCATTCTCTCGGGTGGCTCTGGACTGTGTCACCCCCAGGAGTGCTGCTACATCCTGGGAAGAAAAAGAGGAACACCCCAATAATAGCTGATATTGAACACCTCATCCTCTAAGTGAGGGGGGACTCAGGGTTGATTTAATTTGGTTTCAGTGCTTTGACATTTCTTGCATCCAAATGTTGTGAAGCAAATTCATAATCACTTCATGCATCATGTATATAAATGAATAATATACATGCATAAATGCCATTTTCCCATTATTTCTATGGAGCATGGGAAACTGACCACAGCGCAACATTTAGGGTTAAGAAATGTATAGAAAGTTGCAAAAAAATGGTGGATTGGTCTTCCTAGAACAGAACCTGAGCTTATATCCTGGGGTGATTCTGGTACCCCAAGGTGAGGACATTCCTGGCAAGACTGAGAAAAGGGAAAATGGAAACTTCAGAGGCCCACTGGTACACCCTCCCATTTCCAAGGGTCAGCAGGAGGCTACAGACGGATCTGGCTTATTAAGAGAGAAAACACTTAATAAACGGGAAGCGCACACTGTCCCTTTGTGTGAGGGGCTCAGTTTGTCTATTAGTGGGCCTGTAGTTCTGGCACTGCCAAGGATACTGATTCTTTTTTATTTCAGTGCTTTGACATGCATCTTGGGCTTACAGCTTACAGCCTAAAAATGGGCTTACAGCTGGGAGAACAGAGAGCATGGTGGGAAAAAGAAGTGCTATTGCTAAATGTAAGAAGGGGAAACCCCACATGCTCTGACAGTGCAGTGGGGAAGGCCTTATCACTCTCTGGAATGAGCAGAATCACACACTCCATCCATGTGAGGTTTCCTGCCATGCTGGCATTGGAGCCTGGACCATAGCCCATGATCCCAGGATTTTCAGCCACAGAGGGAGCTTATAAATAACAGAACATAAATGTTCAAGCTGGGCAGACACTTCAATCCCCTCACTTTAGAAAGCAGGATGGCAGGCCAGGAAGGGTGGGTGAGTCACCCACACCATCTACATGTCAATCACTCTTACCCACCAGGCAGAGTGCGCCATGTGAAATCTTCAACATCAATTTCAAGAATGTCTGGAAACACAGATAAGCAAACACAGCTGCTGTACACAAAGAAGAAAAGAAAAGGTCACCTGCAATCCACCATCAGGAATATTAAAAATAACTTCTGTTAATGCTCTAGAATACACCCAAAGTCACTCTGCATCTGTACTTGCCCCTCTCTTTTCTCCCTCTCTCAGACTAATTTTATACCCAACACTAAAGAACACACAGGTTTTAGACTAGAAGGGTTACAGCAATATGCATGTACTAGGTGACATAGATGACTTGATAAAATTCCAAAGATTCAGTATCAAACAGATGATGTTTCCATGCCATAATGCCAGAAAATAGAAATCAAAACAAAGGGATAGGCTAAAAAACATATTACTAGAAACTAGATAAGAAAATATTAAATTTTAAGAGGTTTCCCTCTTAAATACAGATGAAATGGCAATGTATTAAAATTGGCGGAACTTAAAATAGTTGATGGAGGGAAGTTTATAACTTCAGAAAACAAGTTGAACAGTTCACTTAAGAAGCTGGAACCAGAACAAAAGAGTAAGTTCAAGAAATGAGAAGGGAAAAAAAAAAAAACAGTGCAAAGTCACTGAAGTGGACAAGGGGGGAAAAAAATGACAAAGCCAAAAGTCATTTCTCTAAAAAGATTAAAGAAATAAAATTCCAGCAAAACTTAGCAAGAAAAGAGGTGAGAAAGAAATTTTACCCTGAACTATACAAACATATAAGGAAAGGCGAGGGGAGGGACAACTACAGACACAACAAAGAAAGAATAATGTAAGAACAACGACCCTTTTGACGTTATCCTGAAAAACTATCAAACCTATGTATGATTAAGAGTAGAGATTAAACTACCCATTTATAGGAATGCGAGGACTGGAGATGTCAAACCAAAGATGTAATCATGGGGAACTAGACAAATGACAGGATTTCTTCAGAAGAGAGCAAGACAATTGGAGTGGAGTGAAAGGTATGAGAGCTTAAAGACAGGTTACCCCAGTGTAATGTTTTTTTAAATTATTTTATGATACAATTGGAAGTTTAAACAGTGACTAGGGGATTTCTTGACTAATTATTAGTATTTGGGAGGAGGTGATGGCATTGAAGATAAGTTGAAAGAAAGATCTTGTCTTTTGAACATAGGCAATGTATGAATATAAAATAGTATGGGTTTAAAATGAAACAAGCTAACTATTAAAGCACAGAAGTTTCACTAATCTCTCTCCTCTACTTTTGTTTGTGTTGAAAACTTCAAAACTTAATGTTTTAAACTATGGACAAGTGTATACTAAACAATGTGAAAATCTAGACATTCTTGATAGATTTCTAGGGCATACATAATGTCAGAGTATACAATCTTGACTAGACCAATAAGCATGAAAGGAATTGAAATGGTAATCACAGTTTCCCTCTTGAAAATCCCAGGCCCAGAAATCTTTACATGTATGTTCTCATACACGTAAGCTTTGATGAGACAGATAATCTTACAATTTTTTCCCAGTAAATGAAAAAGGAGAGAAAAGTGCCCAATCTTTTTTGTGAAGTTATGAAATCCTCATTCAAGACCTAATCCAAATTATACAGAGGAAAAAAAAAGGCTCAGTTCACTTAAGAATAAAAATGCAAAAAAAATAAAATACAGCTGAACGAATCCAACAATATACAGATATAATATGTCCCAGAGCTAAAGGAAGATTTACCAGAAAATGCATTGACATTATTCATCACAGAAAAGACTAAAGGAGAAAACTCATTTATCTCTTTCTACAAATGCACAAAAATCAAATAATAATTTAGTAAAATATGACCCATGCAATATTTGGGACAAAATACTGGACATCAGTATTCTATCCCACCCCCAGGGGAAAACTGGCAACGTTTGAAGACATTTTGTCACAGCTGGCATCTGACCAGTGCAATCCAGGGATGCTAAACCCCAGAGCCTGGGCTAGCCCTCGGGGCAAGCTTATCCAGCCCCAAAAGAGAGTAGGGCAAGGGAGAAATACCATGCTCTCCACCTGCAGTAGCTAACCAGAAAATATAATAAAAATCAGAGACCACAGGTATAAATCATCTGAGGATTAATTTAAGAATTCACAAAATCTCTATAGAGAAAACTTTAAAACTTCAAGGAAACCCCGCAAAGATTATCTGAATACACAGACTTTGGTGCTCTGGGGATAAGTAAAAGGTCGAGTCTATTCCTAAAATCAGAACATTCACTGCAACTGCAATCAAAACTTAAGGTGATTTTTTTCAGATTCAATACACGTTTTCTAAAATTCACTCAGAATATTAAAGGACCACGAATGGCACAATCAAATTTGAAAAAGAAAGGGGGCGAGACTTGCCCCACTAGATACTAAGCACTTTGGTAAAAGATGGTGATAGAAACAGTCTGTTACTAGTCCAAGAACAAACAAAAGAGATCAACGGGCAGAAGGGAGACCATTACAAACTTATACATCAGAAAAGCTGTGACACATTAGCGGGAAGACTCTCTAATGACATAAATGAAAAAAGAAAGATGGACCTTACCTGATAATATATAGAAGATGGGCTCCCAAAGGGTTTACATTCACCCGCAGAGGTCAAACTAAAATTGACAGAAGACAGTGTCGGGGTGGGGGGGCTCAGGGCTAGAAAGGTCCACAGAACAGAAGTTCCCTTCGTGCTGCCAGCAAAATGGCGGCGCCCGTGTTGGAGCGCTTTTCACGGGGGCGCTGGCTTGGTACCTCAGGCTGCTGGGGAGTCTTGTCCCCGGGACAAGGAGGCGTTCAGAGGTAGTCGGTGGTGCAGTTGCTGGGGATCTGTTCAAGGAGTTCTGCCACGAGAGGGGTATGTAGAGTTTCCAGAATTCTCAGACTGTGGCACTGTGTGCAATGCCCTTCCTCCAACCACATACTGGGGGCCTCCAACTCGCTTCATGTGGGCTTTCTGCTGGCACCACTGGGCCTATTTCACTCCAAGGGAGAGGACCACCCCGGTGTCACGCTGGCAGGAGGCCCCCAAAGTGCACCTAGAGACTCCAGCAGTGGACCATGCGCAAGAGCCGGAAGACGTAGGGTGGGTGAGGAGCAGCGCACACCCTGGGCCAAGGGCTGAACGCTCCCCCTCCCCCCGCCCCATGCTCATCCTGCACTGCTCTTCACTGAGAGGCGGACCTGGACAGCTTGATGATGCTGGACAACCCGGTCTTGGGTGCCTCTTCCACGTGGACACCCTGCTGGACCAACTCAGTGGCCATACTCAGCTCAAGAGCCCTGGGGGGCATTAGTTTGGTCAAGTTCTTCTACCAGGTATTTCAGGCCTGTGACATCTACCCGTTTCAACGTGATGGATGTCAGGTCCAGCAGGGTGGATCTGATCAGCTGAGCAGTATCATGTCCAGATAGGAGTTCATCCAAAAATTGACTGGAGATGTATTTGGAATCACTGTCCCTCTAATTATACGTCCAACTGGAGCTAAACTGGCAATGTCAGCTGCCAGTGCAGTTTGACTAAACAGGACATGTCTGGTTGAATTGTGTTAGGTTTTTGTTGGTTTGCTGGTTGGTTTGTCAGTCAGCCAGATGACTCAGTAGAAATCTTAACTTTAGAAAAGTACCTGAAATTGTTTGCTTTCCAGTTTGTAAATTAGGGAGGGCTAGTGATACCTAACAGTGGGAGCAGCAGCCTGGCTGAGACTGGTAGGCCAACCACAGCCATCTGCTCCATATTCCTGGCCTGGTGCCTCCACTCAGGGTGCCACCAGAGGGGGGTGAGGGGGTAATCTGAGGAGCTGTTAAGTAATGGGACTGAGGTCTCTACACAGAGTCCAGTGAGGCAGAGGAGACATTCTGGGTAATACATTATACCTTGAATGTCATATAATAATTTCTCAACAAATTCACAGTCATCATAGACTGTTCTGTAAGAAACTTTTGGCATGAAGCAACACACTGTCAACACTTTCTGTGATAGTAAATATTCATCTCTAACACTGTGATGGTTTTCTTGGGTACATGCCAGTTCCTTAGTGCTCAGCTCCAGACCCCACCTGCTCTGCTCTGTATCGCAAGTACACTTGTCTGGCTCCTTTGCCAGACCCTGTAGATTCCAGCCAGTGGGACGTACTATAGAAAAATAGGGTCTAATTTTAATTTTTTTTTCCTTTACCAGTGAGGGTGAATCTTGTTTTGGCCTTATCTGGTGTCTTTTTGGCCTTAGTTGATGTCATACCCTCGGTGACATTAAGCAAAGCCATCTCGGTGCTATTGGCTATCAACTAGGAACATAAGAAACTTATTTCCCAAGTTTGTATTTTGCTTATTAGGGAGAGAAGGGAGAGATTTGTAGGGAGAGGACAGTAGTGATTCCTTTTTAGATATTCATGTAAGCAAGAGCTTTATATTCTGAATCACATATGTGAATCACATATGTATATACAGGCACCAGCCAGGTGTCTCCTGAGAGTTCTGCTCAAACTGTTAAATAACAGAGCACTGGGCCAGTAGTTGCTCCTCAATGGTGCTTAAAATTTAGGGATTCAAAGATGGCCTAGTATTGTAAAAGTCATCTTTCAGTTCCATCGGGACTGAGTTTTGGGGAAGAGAAATATCTGGGATTAAAGTCAAGACTTGGCCACATGCCTGTCAGACACATACAGTCAACATCAAGGAACCCATCAATTATTCAGATTGGCCAGGAAGCACTAATGTCCCAAAAGATAACTCCACTCTTGATAATGCTCATGAATCACACGTTGAATATTTTGAAAAATGTTAAGATTTATTAATAATTAATATCACATAGTTAATTCTACTCATAGATATCTTCCACATCTTCACTAGACTGAGTGCTCAAGAATTTGAGATGATCCACTATCCAACACATCTCAGTCAAAGATTAAAATTCATTGTATTTACATCAGGCAAAGCAGCATCAGCAAGGAACTGTCACCAAATTGTGGGAACACAAACATTCAAAATGCAGTGTACAGTCCGCGTTCCTTTTTAGAAACCAACAAAACATCTTTAATAGCCATACACAACTCTTTTTTTAAAATGTGCAATTTCATAAATGGTGCCTAATTTTCAAGTTTAAAAGTTAAAACTCATCTCTATTTCTTGGTCATCCTTTAGTGATACACAAACCTGACACAGTTCTCAGTACAAAATTTGACAAATGTGCAAAAAAAAAAAAAAAAAGGAAAAAAGGGGGTGCTGTGGACTTGTGTCTTTCCATCTCTCTGTTTTGATCCTTGTATCCTACTCAATAGTGTTACAAGGCCATTAGCACTTTACCATGTAGCTTTCAGGTTTAATGTATGTGGCTGTGCAGCTTTTAGTACAGAAGTAGGCTTTCATTTTAGAATTAACCACACTCTTAAAAAGTAGAGCATGGAAATGTTTCCGTATGCTATTCCGACCCCTAACCCCAGCAATTTGAAACAAATACTGCATATAAAAACTGTTCAGCCCAGGAAAGGCCTTGAAAAACTGTTCTCCTAAAACATTTACAAAACAAACTCACAGTAAAATTTGCTGGGAGGGCACAGATCCACCAAAAGTATTGTCCCTGAGGTTCTGTTTGATTGTTTCATTGTCTTATTTTGGTTTGCTGTCAACAGTTACACAATTTTTAAAAAAATGTTTTTGGTGGCTTCCTTTATCTTGTTAGAGAGCTTTAAAATACTACTGACCACACTAAGAAGGAAGATTTCTAAGCAATGACTCTATTTGAAATGATTCCCGTTTCCTTTGGTTAACATCCCATGTAATATTGCCCCAGGAAAGTCTTTAGACAGAGCAGCCAGTTGCTGTGGTTTCTTCAATCCATTGGCCCAGTCTCCTCCAGTCTGTCCCTGCCTCCCATGTGCTTTCCACCTTCTGAGTCTGCAGGAACAGGAGGAGCCAGGAAGGAGCTGCTCTCTCATCACTCACCCTGAAGAGGCTTCCCTTCTCTTCCCAAAGGCGAATGAGGTATTTCTAGTAATCAATCAGTATCTCCACCCTTTAACTCTACAGATCTGCGTCTATGGATGAGGCTGAGTCTGAGGAGACCCTGTGTATCTATATACATACAAACTGACATATAAATATATTACGTACAACTGACTATTACATACAGTGTCCAGATGAAGGAGCAGATGTACTTCATGAACTAAATAAACTTCAAACATAAATTAAAATGAAAATACAGTGTTTCCACTTCTACAGGAAAAATTTAAAAACAGACCAAAAAGTCCCCCTCCCCCAAAAGTCCATTGCCCATGGATGATTCATGAACCCACAAGGAGATTCAACAATAAGCACACTGGCAGGATGGATCAGCTCTTGGCTTTGGTTTGCTTGCTCAGACTCAGGTTGCTCTGATTCCAAGAACAGCAGCTGCCGGAACCTGCTGGACAAATCCTTGACGATGAAGCTGAAGAATGGCTGTTGCGCATTGCCACCCCTCTTCCCCCCAAGTTCTGCCTGTGGGAGAATCAAGCTCAAATTAGTGGAGACCTCCTAGGTCTCCCGATAGGAGAAACAGCAACCTCCAAGCTAGGGGATGATCTCCACCTAGAAATGTCATTTTGGGTTCCAAAATAAAGCAACCGTACCTTTTTCATTAGTGTCCCCATCCTGTACGCTTATACAGGACTACATAGGAATTTGGCAAGAGGGTTACTAAGGGTTACAATTTAAGATTTAAGAGAACCAGTGGGAATGGTTGTGGTGTGAACAATTCCTTACTTCAAATTGCATTAATCTCAGGAGCGCCAAGCCTTAGGCACTGAACTCTACAGAGAGTGTATATGAAGCCCAGTTCCACCAGGTCCTCTCTGCCAAGGAAAAGTCGAGGGGTCTGTCGCAGACACAGGGGATGGCACCTTATAACTTAAAGCAGAAATGGGGGGCCCAGAGGAAGTCTCATCCAATTTCTGGAACTCTATCGCTGTCCAGCCTCGCGGATGCGGCAGGCCACAGCAGTGATGAGAGCAGCCCCCTTCCCGCTGCCGTCTTCCGACTCCAGGAAGGACACGTCACATTTTGGAGCCAGTCCCTTCACGGTCTCATGCATGACTTTAGCAAAGCTGGAAAAGTTGAGAGGAAGACACAGGGAAAAAACAGCTTAGTCATGATTGATTTGCACTTTCAAAGGTGAGATGCTAGAAAAGTGATGCTAGAAACCCAGGAAGGATAAGGCAGAAGATGATAGCCACTGTGTGTGAGCCACGATGTATTAAGTATCAGGAAACTGAAACTTGGAGAGGCTAGCAACATGTCCAAGTCCTACATCAGGGAAGATGAGTGGGAAAATAATCAACTCTGGGATTCAACCTAAATGTCTGAGATTCTGGCAAGTGTGTTCTTAAAAATTAGTCAGATAAAAAGAAGGTGGGGAGTCAAGTATGCCCTCCAGCAGTGTATAATGAGTTCATAGACTGGAGATAAGTATCAAGTCCTACAAGTGTAATATTTTATGTACCAGGGGTCTTGACTCACCTCAGACACACAGCTAATCCAAAATGCCACTTAAAGATAAAAGTAGCCAACTAAGGGGTTATCATAGGGCAACATTATGATGATCACAGATCCCTTCAATGTGCGAAGAGAAAAAACATCATCACTGGACCCAACGCAGCAGGGTCTCACTTTCTGCAAAGCCTAGGACTGAGGCTCCTTATACCAAATCCTGTGTTGGTGGCTGGACTTATGTCCCACTCTGAACCCTCACCTGGGACTGAGGCTCCTATTTTCACAATGATTATTTAATCTTTTGGTTATAATATCTACATTATATATACTCTGAAATGTCTGGTAATTTGTTATGAAATTAAAAAAACAAAGAGAAGGGAAAGCAAGGAAAGAGTGAAGAGACAGAGGGGGAAAGATGGACAGGGAGGGTAGAGGCCAGGGACTCACTGAGGATGTAACTTGTAAAGGGTTCCATCCACACCCACTGTCACTTTTAGGGTGTCCAGTCCACGGTTTTCTCGTATTTTGTCCACCACGGCGGCCATGCCTGCACCACAAAGCTGGGCTGCCCGCCGTGCCACCACGGTGCACACCTCCTTAACAATGATGCTGTCGTCACAGGTGCTTTCCAGCCCCAAATGGTGCAGGATGGCTCGGACCTGCAGCAGGGCCAGGCAGTCACTGGGGTGAGAGAAAAACAGCAAAAGGTCAGTCTTACGCCAAGAGGGGCTGGTGGCCCGCCACTCCAGGGACCTGGTTCCTTTAGCATGGGGGCCTGGCCATCTCCGAGCAGGGCATAAAGCCCACTGCTCCTGGGAGATGGCTCTTGTTCTTGAACTCAGTTCAGAACCAGTGCTCATGCCAAGGCCTGCTCAGACTCTTCCTGAGGGTGACAAGAATAGGAAGAAGAGCTCCCTAGTCCATTTTGCCCACACAAGGCAGGGTATGACTACTACAAAACTGATACTCAGAACAAATTGAAAGTCACTGCATATATATTCCACTCATTTAGAAATCATAATCAAGACAGTGACCATGCCTGTATGTGGCAGTTTTCAGTTGCAAAGTTCTTTCACGTCCATTATCTCATTGTCATTCATGGGTCAGCAGAACAAGCATCACCAACCAATGCTAGATAGATCCCTGTTCTATTTCTATTCACCTCCCCCCTCCCCAGTCTGAAATCTATGTGTGCACACTTGTGAAATAACTGCAAAGAAGACTGCAGGGAGAAAATGAACCACTATTATAATATATATTATACTACTTGAGAACCCTGGAATCGTCTTGTGCATCAATAGAACATATTCTTTCCACTCACTGGTGCAGACAGCCTAGGGGCCCACTCATATCAGTCTTCCAATTCCTGTTTTTCTGTGTGGCTGAGAGTAATGACACAGTATTAAATTTTAAAGGGCTCTGAAATTTTACCATTCTAATTTGGAGCAGACTTTCCTACCATTAGACTGGAGGAGGAAGGCTTTGCTTTAATGAGCTGACACACGCATGTTTCTGCATTGCCTGATGTGCAAACTTTCATTGATCCTGGTTGCTTTATCACTGCAGTCAGCAGTTAAGAACTCTCCAGCTGAGAATAAGTGCTTTAACAGGTCATCTTCCTCTGTGTATATCAATTTGCATCCTCTGAGGTATCTTTCTACATTTGATACATGGTTTAAAAATCAACATGAACTTATGCCAGCTTAGAATGATTTTTCATGAGAATGTTACATATTTTCCCATAAACTGTCCATATGGTATTTTAAAAAATAAACACTATAGAAATGAATGTGTTAGCTACTAAACTGACCTTTATGTAAATCTGATCTTGCTTAAGTGGTGGAAATCCCTTAGCTTCTTTGCTCACAAAAAGAAAGGACACTGTCCCCCACTTCCCCTCACCCTAGGGACTCACCTCTCGATCTGAGATAGAAATTTGGTTTCAAAGATTCCTCTTGTCTTGAGTCGTTCTGAGATGCGGCCACGGAAGAGTAGCCCACGCTTGGTGAAATCCATGAGGATGTTACGGACAATCTCACCCAAGTACATGCCACTGATCATTTTCTCAAACCTGCAATGCATGTTACATTAGAGGAGGTTAAATAGGAAGGTGATGGGATATGTTGAGACGTTACAAGCTTAGTCATCCCGAACATGTTAGAAAGCAGAGAGCACCCAGATTCCCTTTGGTGGGGATTTGATTCATTGGGGCAGGATGCCTGGTTCGCACATTCTGACCCACAGGCTTCTCACCTGCTGGGCTCATTTCTCTTCCAAGGTTTAGCCCTGTTTCCTCAAGATGGAACACAGACCTAAACCCCACACTTCCAGAAGATCAGATGCTGAGTTTTAATCTTTGATTTCACTTAGCATGCTTTCTCTTCAACCTGATCATTATCACTCAAGTAACAAGTATGAGCTGGAGACTACACTGACCTAGTCACTAGAACTGCATGTAACTACACAGTGTCTTCAGGATCTTTTGGCCTTGCACAGAACCTTTAAAAAGTTGAGGTCCCTATTGTCAACCAAGACCAAAGCATGTCTTACCGCAGCCAGCTCCCTTCATTAATAAACCTGTGTAGGCCTAGAGGTATTTTATAAAAGTCTTTAACCTCTACTCTAGACAAATGTTTTGCAAGTATAATTTTGTAGGACTATGGTCCCTGATTAATCCAATTAGGAAACCCTACACACAACATCTTACTGGGTAGGGTGTGGGGTTTTACTCTCGCATCTCTCAGCCCTGAGCCCCGAACACCAAACATGAGGCTTTGTGATGTCAGAACTGGCCCCTTGCCTAGTCCTGACAATAATGGGTCTACATACTGGGTAGAAGGGGGAGGAAGAGACTTGCTTCTGTTTGCTTCTTCTTCCTGTCTGTGTCACCCAAACAACAGTTCACCCTGAAGGCAATGGGTGGTTCGACTTTCTACTTGTTTTTCCTCAAAGTCCCAGACCAAGGTTCAAATCAAGGTTTAACACCTTCTCACCAGTCCTCTTGGCGAAAGCCATGTCTTACAAGTATTAACTCTGTGTTCCTCAGTGTCCCCTTTTTGTCTTTTCATCCCTCTAGTGCCCGTGGGACCAATTCCCTATATGAAATTCTCCTCACAACATTAACTGTTGTAATTTGTTTTTCCAACTAGACTTTGAAAGTGCTATAGCCCAGCAGGAAGAAAAAAAATGACTTAACACAGAACTTTCTGAAAGTAGCTAACAAGAAAGCCTCTCCAAGGAAATCTCTTCTATTCACATCTCTAGGATGGAACATCCAGGAATCACTGTTGTAGAGGATCACTCATCACTATCCAGTCCTGGACAGTGTAACCGCCCACACACACGGGTGCCTACCTTTGTTTGCCAGGGTTGAGGGAGAGCCCATCCACAGCCACATCAAATTCTGTGCGGAGGTCGTCTAGGCAGCCATTGTCCCCAAATGCCCCCCACTCCATGTTGATACACATCTGCCCCTCTTCCCCTTCTACCAGCTCGATGTTCCGCATCTCCTCCATGTAGCAGGCGTTGCTGCCTGTGCCTGCCAATCACAGAGACACCAGGGTCTCAGCACCGTCTTCCCACACATCTGAGGCTGAGGGACCCTACACAGCAGGACAGCTGGGTCCTTACCAACGATGAGGCCGACTTCGCAGTGAGGGTCTTCATAGCCACAAGTCATCATAGTCCCGACTGTGTCATTCACCACAGCGACCACATCCAGGTCAAACTCCTGAGAGGGCAAGAGGACCCCCAGTCCACAAGTGAACCACAATATCCTCCCTTCAGGCACTAGCGAAGGACACTTATATGTATATAAAATGTATGTAATATGGATGGCATGACTCTCATTCTCTCTTTTCATTTTCATTCTCTGTGTCACCTTCCTTGGCTATGTACACTATTTAAAAGAGTGCCCTTTCTCCAGCCCACTCTGTCCTCACACAGCTTACTTCTTTACCACTCCATAGCAGCTGAGATTAGCTCATGGGTTTGTTTATAGAACAAGAGTTATCATGTTCAATTCTGAACATCCAGTGCCAAGAGCACAGCTCGACACACAGTGGACATTCAATAACTGCTGAAGGGCTCTATTAATTCTCCCCCTAAGCAAAATCAACTGTACTCAGCAAGTCCCCACTTTCAGAACACACATTTCGGGTCTCACACCACATCTCTCCTACCTCTCGCCGGTGGATGGCTTCCTTCAGCAGGGTGACCACGTCCTCGCCCTCGCAACCGGATGCCTTGAAGCCTTTTGTCCACTTGAGGAGGATGCTCTAAAAATCACACATGAGCAGGTATCAAAGAAAGGCTCCTGGGTCATTTCCAGGAGGCTGAGCTGTGCTTCTAGCTCTCAACCTCACAGGCTATACAGATTCCCTTTAGCTGCCAATCATCCTCACAGAAGATTCTGAACCCATTAGACGTGGATTTCTTGAGCACTACTATGCACCATGTACTGAACTAAGCATATCACATGTGTTACATCATTTAACCCTTACAGCAACCCTGTGAAGTATCACTACTATGCCTATTTTACAGGTAACTGAGGCTCTAGAGTAACTTGCCCAAGGCCTGTAGCTTGGGGGAGAGGAGTAGGACTCACCCCCATACCCACTGACTCCAACTGAGAAGCTCACAAGAAACAAACAGTTGCCCAATTCAGAGAACTAACTTCCATGGCTTCTCCCTTCACTGGGAAAAGCAGTTTGCACTGTCCTGTCCTGTCCTGTATTTACACCAGAAGGGTCAGTGTATATCTCTGAATTTGCAACCTCCAGTGTGAACAGTCCCCTGCCCGTAGTCAGGATGATGTCACAGCTGCAGCACCACCCCAATGAGAAAAGCACTCCAGGCTCCATGGAGTCCCCACAAGCCCACGTTTAACACGACCCTTTACTGTGTCAACACAGGACCCTCCGGGCAGATACACAGTGGCTTTGGACAAGGAGAACTGTTTAAAGTGTACTGATGCCACAGCTCATCAGAAACAAGCATCACGACTCTCCGGGCCCTGCCTACGAGGCCGGAACACAAGTTATGCACTGATAGCTGCCTAATTGCTCGTTTCTCCTTGCTTGGTTGCTCCTGCCCATCAGCTTGGCATCTTACTGCCCAGGAGTATGGTATCACTAGTCAACCTGGATGTGTCACCCTGTGTTCAGAACTGGGATAAACAAGCACATCCTAGCAGTGGCTTGGCTCACACGCCTACATCCAAACAGCTGTGTGTGCATCTCCGCCAGCTCTCGTCTTCAAATTAGCTTTACACATCTGACAACATTTTGTATTTGGCCCTTTCAAGTTTATAGAATGTTCAAATAACATTACTGCAGGTAAGCCTTAATAACAAGATAAGCAGAGACCCCAGCTGCTGGGGAGAGGGGCTCAGGCCACCTACTGGCCAAGGCCACCTGAGGCCTCTGGGCCTGGGCACTGCTGATTTCCTCTCCACAGGATGCTATCCCCTGAGCAGAACCCCAGGAGAACAGCAAGAACCCAGCTTCTGCTTTATTTGTTCTCCATATTTACAAACCTGCTCCTTACAGAAACTTAAAACCTACAGAATACAATTGAATACAGGGCCTCCCTGATGGCACAGGGGTTAAGTCTCAGCACTATCATTGTTATTACTGATGTGTCCTGAGTTCAATCCCCAGTCAGGGAGCTAGCCCACATGGTGCAGAAAACTTCCCTCATGTCACCCGCTGCTCCCCTCAGCAGTGTATTTCACTGGATCTGCCTTTCTGCTCCCCACTCCATCTCTGGTAAATCTCATCAACCCCCACACCTCTGGCCTAGATCCCAGTTCTTGTATGTATAAATAAATCTTAAAAAAAAAAAAAAAAAACAATCTGAGAAAATGACCTGGAATCTTATAATTCTAGCAAAAACAGTTAACATGTCTTGGGGCCACCTGACAGATGTATAAAGACATACATCCATGCTGTCATGAAGAGTCAGACTTTGTTTAAAAATATTACAGTAGAAAAGACTGGCAGTATATACACTGGAGGGTATTTTTCTTTTTTATTTATCACAGTTTCATATGCGTTTAAATTATAGAGATTATACTTTTCTTTTAAAAAAATTCAGCCATAATTTTTCATCAAGATTTCTGCCGAAAACTAGTCACAATACAAGGCAGCAAATGGCTTATAATCTATTAACTTTTCCCTCACTATGAGTGATTAGGTTTGTTTCTAATGTCTTTGTTATAACAAATAATGTTTCATTAGATAGCACATTAAATATTTATCCACATATTGGATAATTCCTTTTGATAAACTGATGCACATAAAAAGCCTTGGAAAACCCAGTGTACTGACAATGAAAAATACAACGTGTGGAGAAACACCAATAGGTATTGAGAAATACTGGATCAGGCCAAATTTTTATTGCCGGACTTCCCCAACCTAAGTGTACAGTGCACAGGGTGAATTTAACCATCAGAGGGGCAAAAGAAGCATTTATAAAACACTGAGCAGCGCGAGGGTTGCTGTTCTGGAAACCCTGTGGCCTTTCTTCCACCCAGGACCAAATTCACTGAATGGTACTGTCCCTCCCTATGCAGACTCCTCCACAGCCCCAAGTGGACCTAAGTCTTCCCCCTTCACTCATTCTTCTGACTTGGCTGAGTCAAGTATTCCTCATGCCCTCTGGGTGTGTACTCAGATTAGCATCACAAGGCAGATCCCCAAGGCTTCAGCATCTCAGTGGTGCCACATTCCAGACAGTGGGTCTTGCTTTTCTAAGCTTGATTCATTAGCCCAGTTTGTTTATAAGGACCCAAAGCAGGAACTATGACTTTTGTACCCTTGCTACTCTGTGCACAGCATACTGTCCACTTGCAATATGCATAGAAGCATCTAGATGAATCATGGGGACATAGAGGAACTGCTTAAGTAACAGCATTGTGATCTCTAACTTACCAAGAGTGACCCAGATGAAGGGTGTGTCCTTCCACACCCCAAACATCACCTGCCCAGCTTTCCCACACTGTTCAACATGCCCATGTCCAGAATATCTGGGAGTACCAGTTCCCAGATACTGCTTCATTCATCCAAGGCAAGTTGAAAGGGTAGGAAAAGCAAAGGTGAGACTACAGAAGTGCCAGGGCATCCAGGAGATGAATGAAAATGTCTCATGCACCCAGGCAAGGGCCTCAGGAGCACGTAAACTTAATTGAGAGCATGGGTTCAGGTGTTGGGAAACCAATTCAAATCACAGCTTGGCATCTCCCAAGCAGCCTGGGGCAAATACTTGGCATCTCCATAAACCTTATTTTCCTTTCTGCAGAATGAGTATACAAACACCTACCTTTATGGTTGCTGTGAGAGTTAATTGATATAATGCATATAGGAAGCCTAGCATACTACCTGGTATAAAGTGCTTTGAAAATGCTAGTTAATATTTTGATTAGCATCATCATCATCATCATCCCAAAGATTATTACAGCTGACACAACCTGCTTAACCTCCACCAGCCTTGACTTACTCATTCTCATCAATGGACTCCCCCTCATGCCTAGTCACTCAAGCCCTTCTTTTCCTCCTCTCTGCTCAACTTTCTCCCCTGCTCCAATCTAACTGGTTTACAGCCAATAAAGCCCATTAGGCGAGCCCTCCCGGAGAGCACTGTTACCTCATCCAGGCTGTTCTGCTGGCAAGGGAAGGAGAAGGTGAAACCCAGAGGAAGGGACACACCCTTCATGCCCATGTACTCCAGGAAGTCAGCGATGCACTGGACGATGTGGTCAAAGAGCTGCAAAGAAAAGGTGGGGCACTAAGGAAAGGGGGCCCTAGCCAGGGCAGGACCTGAGCACGAGTTATAGGTCTCCATCCAGGAGAGATGCAAACTTGTGCACACACCTGGTAAGAGCCAGGCCAGAGTCCAGTCCACCGAGCTCTCCCTGAGGCTATGAATGAGCCCTCCCAGGCAAGAAGTGGATGTCTACTGGGGTCACCTTGCTCACCTCATCCCCCGTGCCGTGCATGACCTCCTGCGGGATGGAGTAGATCTTGTTGTGCATCTCCACTCCCCGCCGCTTTCCGTTCCGCACACGGACCAGCAGGACCCGGAAATTTGTTCCCCCAAGGTCTAAGGCCAGGAAGTCACCTTTCTCTGAAAAATAAACCCATAGGGATGATGAGTTGGGGCATCACCACTTCACCACAGCAAAGTAACAGAGTCTAAAGCACCTTCTCCTAAAATGGGGACCTCTCCTGGGAGCCCCTCAAAAATCCCAGGAGTGATGGACGGTGAGCTCCATCTAACAGTAAAGAATAAGATTCCAGAAAGCTGAGATGTATCAACTCTTCAGCAGTTTTCAAATGAATTCAGGAGGCAGGGCCCCAGAAATCACAATGGGCTCTGCGGAACACAGGAAACGCTGGTACAGTACACTCAAAAATATCCAAACAGGGCCTCCCTGGTGGCGCAGCGGTTATGCTCTGTGCTGTGGAGCTGTCGGCAGCAGCCACGCAAGTTCGATGCCCGGCCGGGGAGATTCCCAATGGCGTGGCAGACCTCTCCTGCTGCACCCACTGCTCTGCTCAGCAGTGTATTTTCATTGATCTGCCTGTGCTGCTCCCCACTCTGTCTCTGGTGAACCCTCTCACCACCCCGCGCCTCTGGCTTGTACCCCAGCATTGTATGCACAAATAAATAAATCTTAAAAAATATATATCCAAACACACCATCCAGGCTAAATCAAAGGCCACCTTATATTAGGGTCTATATCGCAGAAGGAACACCATAGTCCTACTCCTTAACGGAAACTGAAGGGAAATCTTTTAAATGAGAAAGCTGTCTTTAGTGGGGCAATCACAATGAGCTGCATGCCACACAGTCTTCATGTGATCTAAGGGCAGCACTGAGAGGGGAGAAAGCATTGCATTCCCCTCTGAAGGAAGAGTAAGACCTAGCTCAGGCAGGCTGAGTCACTTACCCAAGGCCACACAGCTAAACAGGGTAGAGCAGCAACCAAATCCTAGTCTCTACCTTTAGAACCTGTTCCTATTATGCTATACTGAGCTGGGTCAATGATTGTTTCTCTGAATTGGGAAAAGACCACCATTTCTTAGAAGACAGACCAGCAATCTTTTTTCAGAAAAGAACTGGCAGTAAACATTTCAGGTCTGTGAACCATAGTCTCTGCTGCAACCATACAAGTTTGCCATGGTAATGCAAAGCAGTCATAACAATGTGCAGGCAAATGGACATGGTAGTGCACTTATAAGACTTTATTTACAAAAACAGGCAGTGGGCCAGATATGACCCATGGGCCATAATTTGCCAACCTCTGACTCAGGAATAAAAGAGCTGGTCCTGGAACCAAAATTCTTGCGTTTGAATTCCAGCTCTGTCATTTTCTAGCTATGTGAACTTGGGAAGGTTTCTAGACTCTGTGCCTCAATTTTGTGCCAAACAAAAAATATCAAATTTGCTGATAAAATTACCTACTAACTTCCATTAGTAGCTAAAGATTATATGAAAATTATTAAGTGTAAAATGTTCAGAGAGGTGTTTGATACCCAGAAAGCATTCAGTAAGTATTGACTACTATCACGGTTCAAATTTTAATAGAGGAATACCTTACTTGAGTTTATTGAACACTAGAACTTCCTAGTTATATAGCTGAAGAAACATACACTGGTCCAAATGTCCAATGCTAAGGCTAAGAGAGTCCTCTGGGCACATCTACACCATGACAAAGGTTCTAAGTGGTGGGTTGGGTGTAGCCCTGCAGCGTACCTGTGCCATCAGGGGTGGCACACACATAGGTGGGCAGCATCTTGACAGGGGCAATGGCGTGAGTCTCCTTTCTCAGACCTCGCTCCATTTCTACCTTCATCCTCCTCTTGACTTCTAGCAGTTGCTCACGGCTCAGCTTCAGAGACTCTAGGATCTTCTGGCGGGCTCGGTGTTGGTCGGCCAGCCGATAGGCCACTGCTGTCACCATGGCTGCCCCCTTGCCACTGCCATCCTCAGAACGGAGGAAGCGGACATCACAGTCGGGCACCAGGCGACGCACTGCCTTGTGAAGTCGCTTGGCGAAACTGTGTGATAGAGATGAGGATAAGAGACCACAGTTAAGGTCAACAGTGCTAATGGTGGCACAGCAGCTCATTCCCTTGGTCCAAATGCCAGGAGGTACCTATAGGAGCAGATGCTGCCCCGGGCACCTTCTCCCCATTCTTCCCCTCCTAATCAATCTAGGGCAAAGGCCTAGCTCCTCTGCCCAGCCTCTTGCTGGAGCAGCCCACTGGACTCAGGTGATTGTTGCAGCAACTACTCTTCATGTTTCATCACTCATTTCATCAGCAGTTGCCTGGGAAAGACCCAAACCAGAAAAAGTCAAAACACTTTTTCTGAACTTTGGCTTTTCTATGGTCATTTTCTGTCAATGAACCCAAGAGTGTCTGAACAACTAAAGACCACAGCTATGTTCACTAAGAAGTTCTGGAGCTGTGGTCTGCTCCAAGTGGTCTGTAAACCAGTGGCATCACTGGGGACTGTTAGAGATACAGGAGTTCAGGCTGATCCCAGACCTTCTGAATCTGGCTTTAAACAAGATCCCCAATTGATTTATGTGTACACCTGAACATTTCTGAAGTGCTGGGCTAGAAGACTAGGGGATGGTGGGGCTGGGATCTTCTGCACCAACCAATTCAGTTAATGAAAGCCCACTGATACTAGGTGAAAAGGATAGGATAATAAGTGAGCACTATAGAGCGATATCTTCCATGTCCCAGCTAAAATCTGAATATTTTGCACTTATAACCCAAGGAATCAAAACGTGGAGGGCAGGGCAGATCAATTCAATACCAAAGTAACCAGAGAGGCTGATGACCCACTAGGCTGGGGTGGTCTCTGCCAGAGGACACAGCACCTGAAGGGACCACCAATAATCATGAGAGTCAAAGAGAGAAACAATGACTCATTAACAAAAGGGCGGCATGAAAAGCCCCCAGTTGCCATGGGGAGCTCTGAGTTGAGCCCTCGCCACTGGCCATCTTCAGAAATCACCTCCACCCATGCTAGGGACAGCACCTTCCTTGCTCCCACTTTCCCAGGTGGGAACTTTTATTCTACAAAGACCTTCAACAACAAGGTCAACCCTCTCTATCACTCCCAGAATGCAAAGTGGAGTTGGCTCATGGGGTCATTGAGCTCTCTCTCAAGCCTGTCAGGAGTCTAGGGGGTCTATCCCACAGGTCCCGAAGACTGACTCACTGGGGGTGTTTCTTGTAGACGGAGCCATCAACCCCAATGGTGGAGCGCAGCCTTTCTTCACCCTTGTTCTCCTTGATGCGCCGCAGAACGGCCGCCAGGGTGGCCGCACACAGGCTGGCTGAGCGAGTGGACACGATCTGGCAGATCCGATGAGTGGCCACACAGTCCTCATGTGTCGGGTCTATGCCCAGTCGCACCAAGACCTCTCGTGCCTTCCGTATGCTATCCTTCTCCCTAAGAAACAGATAGTATGCCACCTGCATCCTGCCCACTGTGGCCAGTGGGAGAGGTAAGAGGTGAGGACTGACAAGGTAACCTCTCAGATGCAGCAAATGCCATCTCCCAAAGAGGACAGACATTCACTTCACTGCTCTGCCCACATTGGGGGCCCCGGGGCTGGGGGCAGGGGGAAGGACGGGTGGTTGAACAAGGGAAGAGAAAGCCCAGCAGGGCCAACCTGAGGCTTCTCTTCCAGACACACACACACACACACACACACACACACACACACACACCTCCAGCTGCCCTTTTGTCTTAGTGAGAAAAACTATTATCTCTTATGCACATACTGTGTAAGGGCAGGGCCCTGTTCTTGGGGCCTTACACACTGAGTTGTATGTATGACTTTGTGCTATGTTTGCTTTTCTTTAGGTAAAAGGGAGTGTCCCTGCCACCACCACCCTGTGAAGCTCACCCTTCTTTCTCTGTCAAGAGTCTTCTGTGCTTCAGGAAGGAGCAGGCATTGCTTTCACTAGTGTTTGAGATGGCGATAAAGGACTGGTGCTATGAGATTAGCACCCTTCTTAGGGGAACCAAGTGCCTCACAAATATGAGAACTTTCTTCCCCTCAGGGTTTAACAAGTAGGCACAGTTCCTTCAAGAGTTTCCACTTAAAATCATCTGAACTGTTTAAGTGCTCTCATTAACATCAAAATCACCTCCTCTCCACTACCTGCTCCCTGAAATAACAGGTCCTCCTCAAGTACAAGAAAAAGTCTCAAAAACAGAAACTAGCTCCAATTCTTTGGGTATCATTAACTGACAAACAGTGGCTGACTCCTCAACTCCCACTCCTGCCACTCTGTGAAAATGCAGGCCTCAGCTCTACCTGCCAGAACTAAATCGGTAGATCTCTGGGCTATCCAACAAGTTATTTTTCTATTATGAAGCAGGGGTCAGAATAGAGTCCTTTTTGAGAATAGCCAACAGAGAATGAAATGTCAGTGCCTCCAGAGAAGGAACAGGAAGTAGATGCGAATGAGTCATTAAGGGGCCCACTGGGTGCCTCCAGCCTTAAGCCAAAAAGCCCCCACCCACGTGCATGCTGGAACTGTACAACATCCCTTGGGGGGGCGGGGGGCATTCATTCCAGCATCGTGAGTCACTTTCGCAGTCAGCATGCTCAAAGCGGACAAGCGTGGAGACAGATCTGGTAAGTGAACCAGGACACAGGCCCACCATGGCCCATGTTAGTAGAGACCCTCTTGCAATTCATATTTGAAAGGTAAAGGGCCAATGCCTCTTCCTCACTCCCAGTTGCCTGCGTATCCCTCTGGGGAATCCAGTGAAGAGAGAGGAGTCTGGAAGCTTACCCTTCAATATCTGAAACATCTTTGGTTTCAAAGCGGCCTGTGGCAAGGAGTTCTGGGCTGAGCTTCCCCCCGAAAAGCAGCTCCTCCTTAGCCATCTTCACCAGGATAAGTCTCACCAGCTCCCCCATGTACATTCCACTGATCATCTTCTCAAATCTGCAGGAGATACAGACCAAAAAGATAAAGTCCCTGCTGTAAATGAACTCACAAGTTTCCTGTGGTGGCAACACACACATACATGAAACTTCAACACACATCAGAGGCTGGTGCACAATTCATTGTTCATGTGTGGCACTGACATGGAATGAAACGTATGAGAAAAAACAGCTCAGAGGGGTCAGGAGGAGAAGGGACACTCAGGCTGTCTCTGCAGCTGGGATTGCTTTGAACTATGGAGAAGAATGGGCCTTTAACAGTCAGACTATATATCCAGGGAGTGTGGAACATTCTGGAACAATAGGTTTTAGCTAGAGTGAATTATGCATAGGGTAATGATATTTAATTTTTTTCTCTAGTAAAGATATGTTTTTTAAAAAACCACAAGCTCATTTAGAACAACCTCAACACTTATTTACAAGAGAAAAAAAAAAAAAGACCAACCAGAGTGTATTTGGGGTTTGCACCAATTATCCCCTCACACTGTCCCTCCCCTTATGGGAAGTGTCTGAGCAGGCAGGTGACAAGAAAAAGACATATTTTGGAGAGACAGCCACCAAGCAGAGGGCAGTCAGGTAATTTATTTTTTCAACACTAGGTGACACTGTTTACTTCAATGACAGTCAAAAGACTAGTTCAGATTATGTCATAGGAGAAACTAAGTCCTTATCAATTTTTAGCAAAGAAAGCCAATTTCTTGGTATCTCAGAAAGGATCTGGTTCTGGAGAAAGCAGGCACCCAGGGCCTGCAGGTACCACCTAGCTTGCCCAGAGCAGAGCTACAGAGGGGATCCCAAGTCACTTGGTGCAATCTATAGGAGAGGCAGTCAGGCCCCTAGGTAGTCACTTGCTCAAGACCTAAGACCAGGAATTGGAGGTAAGTGGAGAGCTGGCAAAATCCATTAGGCCAAATGTTTAAGCACCAGCACAGGTGCAGTGCCTGGGAGCTAGCCTGGCTCCAACAGTACAGAACATGTGTGTCTGCTTCTGCACCTTCTCTGAAATAGCTGGTTCTCTGGCACATAAGATAATGGGAAAAGTGGGGCTCTAAAGTGTGGGTGGGTTTTATAAGTTTTTATTCTATAAAGAAACAAAACAAAGGGTCAGACAAAACCAGACCAAAAGCAAACTCTAGAAGTCTCACTGTAAAATTGAGGCTAAGAGAGAGGATGGAGGAAAGTGGAAAGCAAAGTGTGAGACGATGCGCTGGATGGTGGGGGAGGCCTCTGGTGCTTGGAGGGTGTGGTGTGCTGACACACATCTGAAGAGGTGTGCCTCTAGACCTCTGAATCATCTACAGTGTTGTAAACCAATGTTACCTCAATTTAAAAAAAAAAAAGGAAAAATAATAAAAATACCCAAAAGATAAACAAACAAACAAAAATCCTAAAAGTAAAGGGGAAAATATTTTTTGTTCCAATTTTTATAACACTTCATTTCAGTCAATGCTTGGAAAATATTTGCTTAGAATCAAACATATATGTAATACATACAGATGTTGGTTTATGATACACACCTGAAATTTATATAATGCACTATTACTTCAATCAAAAATCATTTTTAAAAGAGGTGGGGAGAAGAATTCCTAATGGAGCCTACTAATGATTCGGGACTACCATGGCTGACGCTCTGGCGTATGTCCATCCGGGCTTTGATTTGCCTGAGGCTAAGCCAGAGGTGTGCTGCCAAGGCCTGGCTGGCAATTCTGTCTTCTGACACTTTAAAGGGCAAGCATGTGGCTCCTTGGAATGGCGTGGGTTTACTTCATCACAGAGGCAGGCACTGAGTGAGTGACTTTTCAGTCTATAAATTTTTCACCACCCATGAAAGTCACAGCCAGTATGTTCCTCTGAAAGTTACAGGTAAGTGGACTCACATTTCAACATGTGAGAGAAGTGTATGACTTAACAAACCATGGTTTCAGGAAGCAAGGACGCTTCTCCCTGTAAGGAAAAAGGCTGCCTGCACTTAGCTGGCTGACAAGGGTGACACAATGCTCCTCTCTAGGCAGAGATGTGTGCTAAAAGCTTTGCTGCAAGAGTCACAGCAACAAGAAGACCAGAGAGGGCCTGCATTGCTCATAATGTTTTGCAACTGCCTTCAGAGCTTGCAGCAATTCCTATTTCAAGATCTTTAAGAGGGAGGGACATTGTGCAAAGGTTGATGAGTGAAACCCTTTTTTGCAAGAGTCAAAAGTAACTAAAACTGAGACTGGCTGGACTGGAGAATGCAATATTCAGGGCCCAAAATGTTGGGCCAATCCCCTCCAGGCCCCCCCTCCAGCTGGGTCACAGAAAGACAGATGGAAGGGTCCTTGGTCAGCTTCTCCATAGGCCTTGGGTCTGCCTACAGCTTGGACAGGGGGCCCTGGACTCCGAGGGGTCCAGCCTAGGTCACAGGCAAACCCACCAGAGGTGTGAGTCAGAGCTTCAGCCAGTAATGAGGATCCAGTGTCAAAGCCTTGTTTTCTGGGCAGTGACAGGGGTGGGAGCCACAAAAGGAGTTTTCAAAGACACTTATCTTGCCATCTCAACTCGATTTATGTGGCTCATGAACTATTTCCATGAACAACTTACAAAGTGAAGGTGGAAAGAGCAGGGGCACACAGGTAGGTGCAGAGGATGACTTAAAACAACTGGTCTAAAGAACATAACTAAATTGTTACTTATTGTCTGCTTGCTCTCTTTGTTAGCTCCTTCTCAGCAACACTCACATGTGCAATGAACACAACATTCCCATCACCAGTGGATGCCTAGGCAGTCTTTCAGAGATACTAGATGTAAAGCAAACACAGAATCTATTTGGCCCTTGCCAGTCCCCTCCTCAGCTCTTGAATCCACACCTGAGCCCAGTACAAGGGGGACCTACTCACAGTTGCTTCCCGGGGTTCAGGGAACCCATGTCAATCTCCTGGTCAAACTCAGTGCGGAAGTCATCGAGCGTGCCGTCATCCCCAAAGGCCCCCCACTCCATGTTGATACACATCCGCCCCTCGTCACCTTCCACCATGTCAATGTGACGCATCTCTTCCATGTAGCAGGCATTGCTGCCCGTACCTGGCCAAAGCAAGGGACTGTTCAGCTCTTACCCACACCATCCTCTCCCCAGTCCCCACTTCCCTCTTCCCAGGGTGGCTGGAGTTCTTTATAACAGGTTTCTGGGTCATTCTAACATGGTACGATCCACTACCACCCCCAATTCCACATGTCCTGGCTTAGCCCTCCAAAGTGATCATGTCACTTTCTTCCAGTATGAAGTAGAAAGGAACACCCAGGTCAGGGAGCCCTCTTCTCTTTCCAGCCCACAAGCCCCCCTCACACCCAGTGTCCACTCACCCACAATGAGAGCAATTTCACAGTTCTGGTCATCATAACCACAGGTCATCATGGTCCCAACTGTGTCATTCACCACGGCCACAATATCAATTTCAAAGTCCTGGGGGATGAGAGGTGGGGGGCTCTGAGCTTCACCATCACAGAAAGGTCACACTTGTAAAGATGGAGAGAAAGAGCAGCAAGGCACACAGCTCAAGTTCTACAGGGCTGCCCCCTTACTAACTCTGCTTGGAGCCAAAGGTCAGAACTGGAAATGAGGTTCAGATCCCATCTAGCAGCAGCAACTCGCTCCCCACCCTGCTCGCCCTCATCATGGAGGACTTGTCTGGCACCAGCCCTGGGTCTAGTTTATAGGCAGCACTGCATTGAGAGCCCATCTTGGCATCAGTATCTCCTTTTCTTTCTCTGTCCCTCCCTTGCCATAACCCCTGTGACAAGACCTTCATCTTGTCCTCTCTCTGCCCCATTCCACTCTCATGTCAAGAGAGACTTGAAAAGAAAATTTGTATCATCTTCAAGAACTAGGATTTTCTTTAACCACCAAGGTTAGGATTATTTACCCAGAATGCTAATCTGAGCAGTCCAAAGACATCTAATATAAGATTATTGTTGTAATAGTCATTTAGCAATATATGCATGCCAAGGCATTATAAGGTACATCTTAAACACAGAACTGTGTGTCATTACATCTCAGTAAAACTGACAATAAAATAAAGTATTGACCTTTTTTATTGGGTATTGGGTAAACATATCAGGGAAGAAGAAAAGAAAAGCTCTCCTTAAGAACAACAAAATGTTCTCATGCTGACTTGAGGGCAGACTGAGAAAGACTTCAGAGTGAACCAAAAAGAATGTAAAGAGCCTCCAGACCCCACCCCCTGCCTCCCCATCCCTGCCATCCACACTCACCCCTCTTCTCTGGATGGCCTTCCGGATCAGAGCAACCACATCTCTGCCTTCCACACCACTGCACTTGAACCCCTTGGTCCATGAGACCAGGACACTCTGAAAAACGATCCAAGAATAAATATTGATTCCACAGACCACTGCCACGGGGCCAAACTAAAGGAAAGTAATGCTTGAATGTGTCTACTGCTTCCAGACCATCCTAGGAAGGAGATACTCAGGTCCTATCAAAGACCCAAGAGGGAGAGCAAATGAATGATTCCTTCATGATCTACAGCCCCCAAGAGGAAGTAGAAAGAGCAGGCCCTACAACTACTAAACTAAGATATTTGTAGCCTCTCACCATTAACCCCCAGGCATCTTTCTTCCAAGGATCTTTATCATAACACTTTAGATCAAAGCAGTTCTGGACTAATTTCTCATTCCTGTTTCCCTGAGAGATAAAGATAGTGTGCAATACATGTGGGGTTGCACATTGTCTTCCAAGGGTGATAAAGGCACTCCCCTTCTGATACTTCTTCACCATCCCCCAGACCTACACACTCATCCAAAAGGACAGAACTCTCAATACTCAAACCTCATCACTCAACTGTCAGTTCCACCTCCAACACCGCTATAGCAGCAGGTGGCTCTGAGTTCTTCCCAGTCCTCCCCGCCCAAAAACGAAGCAACAAAAGTGTGTGAAGACTTCATCTTACCTCATCTAGCTTTGTCTGATGGCAGGGAAATGAGAAGGTAAAACCCAAGGGGAGCTTCTTGTCTTTGATTTGTAGCTTCTCCATGAAGTTAGCCAGGCATTCAGCAATGTGGTCAAAGAGCTAAAGACACACAACACAGACGATGAGCAGGGAAGCAAAATAGCATCGAGATTAAGAGGATGGATTTCTGGCTCAGAAAAGAACTGGCTGGATGTGTTCAAGATATGTAATCCCTCTGACATTTTCATTTGCCAGTCTATTAAATAGGGGGATACCTATCCTTGCCCTCACAAAGTTAATGAAAGGAGTGTGTGTGTGTGTGTGTGTGTGTGTGCGTGCGCGCACAAGTGTATGGGGTTGTTGGAAAAGTCATGATGTATTTTTTCCCTTAAAAAAACAGAAAAAAATGTACCATGACTTTTCCAATAACCCAACACACACACACACACACACACACACACACACACACACACACGTATACATATATATACACACATATATGCATATATAACTCTGGGTGGGCCAGGGAAAATCATCGCCAAAGTCAGTTGACTATTTTACCAAGCCAGGCAGCTGATCGACTGTCAGGAGGTACTTTAGTATTCCCACCTCTTGTGATTAGGGGAGCGTCTGGGATATTTTCTGTTGGCATTTCATGAACTAACTTAACAAAAATAAGTAATCTTTATGTTTCTTCTCCTTTCTAAAAAACTAATTTCCTGGGAGCAATTCAAAGGATTCAACTTTGTTTTCTAACGTCAAAAGGGAATACCCAGCTAGTGCCTCAAACTAAATAGGGTTTTGTGGATGGACAGTTTCACATCCATGACTATTCTGAGATGACCCACAGCTCCCAGACCTAAGAAAAAGCTGTATTCACAACAATTTGGCTTTCAATCAGCCCCAAAGCCCACAGTCTCACTGCATCCTTCTTGCCCACTCAACATCCTCAAAGAAAAGCCCCTCCAAATGGTTAGAGGCTGAGGTCAAGGTCATTCTGGTACAAAAAAAATAAGCAGAGACAGAAGGGACTGAGCAGATTCCAAGGGCCAGGTTGGGCTGATGGCAAAATCTAAAAGTCAACCGAGGGGGGTCGGGGAAAGGATACATTTCCATTTTCTTATACAGGAAGAACAAGGAAGATTCTGTTAAACCAAAGTGTTCCCAAAGTGTGGCAACATCTTAGAAATGTAAATCCTAGGGCTCTACTCCAACTAAACCAGAAACTGTGGGAGTGGAGCCCTCCAGGTGATCCTGATGCACTGGTTTGAGAACTAAACCACAAAAAGTGTTTGCATTTTCAAAGGAAAGGAGAGATGGGGGAAGCAAAGTAAGTTGAGAGGTTTATTGGCTCCCCAGATGTCTGGGGTATGTATGCTCAGTAGGCAGGAGCCAGGAAGACTAGATACCCCATCTAGAAGATGGACAGCTCTAATTTAACTACCAGCAGCCATCCTGTTCCTCTGTCTGATCATAGAATTATTTATAATTAGTTAATTAATCATAGCTGATGCTGAAATCAATCACAGCTGCCAAATTAATCACTACTGATGCTAAAACTCAATCTCACAATCAAAACATTATCAAGAGCACAGTTTGGGCAATGACAGGACCCTCTCAGAAGAGGATCACCTACGCACATGAGCCAACTCCGGTGAGCAGAGGTCAAGTATTTGTACAAGTAAATAAGGTTTCTAGGTAAATATTGAGCAAGTTGTCTTCTGCTGAAAAGTGGATCAGAGACAAAACTTGCTGGAAATTCCTAGCCCCTTCTTCCTTCTTAGTCAAAATGATTTTTAGTACAAATAGTTTTTAATCCAAAAAAAGGAAGTTGTAGAAGCTGGCCGAAGAGATACAGCCAGTCATTAGCAGAGTGGGTAAAGGGAGCTTTAGAAGGAGGAAAGCAAATGGTTCCTCTCCATGTCAGCCTCACTACTGCTCCCTTTCCAACTCCACTGCCCACAGGCAGAGACAGAGAAAAAAGGAGGTAGTGATGAGGCATTGAATAATGTGCTGCCCAATACAGTATCCAGTAGCCATTCTGTCCCTATTTTTAATTAGTTAAAGTTCTAAAAAATTAGAAATTCACTTTCTCAGGTATACTTGCCACCTTTAAGTGTCAATACCACAGGTGGCTCATGGCTACCAGATGGCATAGTGCGGACAGGGAACAGTTCTACCACTGCAAAAAGCTTTATTTTTTATAGTTAGAAGACCTAACTTATACCTATACCTCTTTAAAAGTGGAGCACATCTGCTTCCATAATTGGAAGGCTATCCCCTTTTATGATCTAAGTTTATGATCTAAGGACAAGATGCTGGGAAGAAGAGCTAACACCTCCTGCCATAAAAAAGCTCAAAGGGCATCTTTTTATGAAGGCAGTTCCCTTTCCTTATTGGTCTGACATCCGTTCACTCCCCTCCGCACAAGATATGCTGAAAGTCTTAAGTGGTCCTATTACCACTTGTAATACCCTGTTCTCTGGTGGAAGTTCAAGTGCTAGGAAATAATTTCCCAGGAACTCACACCGCCTGGGTTCACAGACCTTGAAAAACCTTTAAATTTTGGGTTCGGTGAATTGGTTTTGGACTTATATTAATTTCACTCTTATAATCCATTCGTTTTTCTGTAATTAAAAGATCAACCTAAGATTCCATCCCCAGGCCCATCCAAACCAGAGAAAAGAGCACTTAGAATTCCACCAGTGCAGTAACAACTCTGAATTTCCTTCCATTTTAAGTGGCAAACAATGTAGCATGTATAGATGTTGATTTAGAATGATGCACACCTGAAATATATGTTATAATGCAACGTTACTTCAATAAAAAATTTATATAAAATAAAATCATTTCCTTCCAGGCTTTTTTAGCAAGTAGTTTTCTGCTGCTTTTAGACACACAATATTATTTCCCTTTCTTGGGGTGAGGTAAACACACATTTTCTTCTAGATTTTTGCCTGTTTCATTTTTATATAACATTTTTCCCATTTATTCAAGATCTTTTGAATATCACAATAGTGCTATTGCTTTTTCCAGGTGGGTTTCATAGATTTCTTTTTAATTTGGACTAAAACATTTTTTATGTATCCTGCAGTTGTATGACAATCTCAGTGGCTCCTGAGTCTCAGGGACTTAGCCCCCCTTGACCAGTTCCAACATTAAAGGAAGGAAAGGAGGTTTTACCCTCAGGGTCATGCCCAAGGACATGTAAAGGGTCTAAAAATATCTCTTGTACAGGTTCCACTCATGGTCCAAAATTCCCTTTCCAGGAGGTGATCAGGAGTGGTGAGAACAGTGGGCTATGAGTAGCTCTGCATCAGCTGTGCTGGCATCCAGGAAAGTCTTCAGTGATTCTCTGCACGGACAGAGAGCAGCTAGAGGAGGGGCAGGAAGAACACCCCAAAGAAGCTTCCTAAACAGCAAATAAAAGGGGATAAAAGTTCCTCCAGACACCCAAGAAAAGAGAATGATGACTGGACCTGTGGCCGTCACTCATTAACCAGCCGGATACTTTGGGAGGGGCAGTGAGTGTCCCCTCTATAGGAGGGTTCTCTTGTGGAACTCTTCAGAGGGAGAGCCCCACACAGGGTCTTATATTTTCAGAACCACCAGATACCCTTTGGGGAGTACCTCCCACTCTGCAAGCAGGGATAGGTGGTCAGGATACAGGACAATCGTGGTGCAAGGAGCACCACCCCCACAGACCACATCAGTGGCCTACCAAGTGGATGGAGCCCCCCCAGACATGTGCAAACACAGGCTCTGGTCATATCGACCCGGCTTTGCATCTCACTGCTGCCCCTTCCAACCCATGTGACCTAAGGTTAAGTCAATCTTTTAAAGCCCAGTTCTATATCTACAAAGTGGAGACAACAGCAACACCAGCCTAGTGGGACTTAGGTGAGGGTTTAAAAAAAAGGAAATCCCCACAGTGTGTCTGTCCACCTGGACACACAATAGGTCATGTGTCAGTTCCAGCCCCCGACGACTGCCCATCCTCTTCAATACGACATTACTACTGTCTGTGTGTTTTGGAGAGAGGGAGGATGAGTGGGGAGATTCCTGGTCACCGAGGTAGACATCAAGCCCTGGAGGGAAAGGACCAGAACTTTGATTCTCAACAAGGATCATGCCCATGCTCACGTCTGGAGACTATCTCCATGGCAATTCCATCCCTGATGTTTTTTGGGTTTTTTTCCAGCTATTATTGAGGATTCATCTTGGGTTTGACATTTCTTCTCTATTCACTCCTTTTATTGTGTAGATGCTGACAACAACCCTGACTCTAGAAGCCCCTGAGATATGAGGATAACTAAGCATGACTTAGGGTCAACGTGGAGGCACAAGGAACCAACTGCAGTGTCAGATGGGGCAGACAAAAGCTGGGTATTTGGTGTTTTCTCAACAGACTCCCATCTCTGTGTACAAAACCTCTTCTGTTTTAGACAGTCAAAAAGAGGGAGATGCTATGGTGTAACCACAAGCGAAAGAAGGCTGCATAATGACCGCAGTGGCTAGTGGATGTGTCAGACCACAAATATATTCTAGGAGTCTGCCGACGGCAGATCTCACCACCACAGGTGACCAGCTTCCTGACAGTGGGCTTTCTTCAACAACCAGGGCTTGCAAGCAGACCTCATAAAAGATGGCAAATCAGAACAACCCCTGCTGGAGCACATCCAAACACTAGGCACTCATAAACATGCTCCCCAGCCCACATGCACCTCTCCTGACTGAAGACCCTGAACCCAGCTTCCAGGCATGTAAGGGGACCATCAGGCAGAGAGAGGCCAGGAAATGGCAGTTTAGAGAAGGGCCTTCAGATTACAAAAGAAGAGAAGTGTTTCCTTTCGAGGAACTCAGAGCCCCCAAGGACACCCCAAGAGAAGGGTCAAACCTGGGTACCGCTGCCTCTCATGATGTCCTCAGGGATGGCGTAGATCTGGTTCTCCATCTCAACTCTCTGGAGTCCATTATCTGTTACTCTCACCCGAAGCACACGGAAGTTGGTCCCTCCAAGGTCCAGAGCCAGGAACTCTCCATGTTCTGCAGAGAGAGGAAGGGCCACTAAGTTCTGGGAAAAACAGCAAGGTCAAAGTGTTTTAGAGATCAAGACTTAAAATTTGTGAGGTCCCACAAAAAACACTGGATGTCCCTGGATGATGGGGTGGCCAGTAGGCCTTATGTTTTTCTACACACATTTATTTATTATCTGATTCTTTTTCTTAATGTTAAGCATGCCTACATTGCGTGACCTTCACATTTCACATAAATAATGAGACAGTTTCACAACCAATGATGAGGTACCCACCTCCACACAGGGCCCTGTTCCTAAGAGCCCTCAGCCAAGGCCCTAATGAATTCCCAGGGCCCATCAAGCCCAGCACCAAGAGTCCAGGCCATAGTTTGTTCTTCGTTCCCCCAGAATACCCAGCACACTGTTTACAGGTCTATGGGCCTTCGGCCAGATTGTGATCCTGTACAAAATTTACTTTTT